>WEDG01006316.1:72500-159345 GCA_017591395.1 Schistocephalus solidus | reverse complement strand
CAACACAGGTCATACAGTAGATGCTCGAGCTGCCACCCAGTTGATTTTCAAGGTCCTCTTAAGTCATTTGAAATTCCTGGAGCAGCTTCTGCTGGCTACGGCGGAAGTGGCTGCAATCAGGTTAAGCAAGCCGGTCCTGTGCGCCCAAGAGAACTTCATGCAGACAACGCGCTTACCGTTGCCGAAAGCCACCTATTCAGTCACCGGCAGTTTATTACTTGTCCTGCAGGCCACCATCCCTCTGAAGATGATCAGAAAACTAGCCGCGACTTTTTTTCCTTTTTTCCCCCTACCCCACCCTGAAAAACCACACGATTTTTTCTAATTGCCTGCATATTTGACTTAGTTACATAGTCGCATAAACGCAAAGGCCTTAAGAGATTTATCAAAAGCAAACGTATGCTCGCAAAATTTTTTTTTGAATTTTTCAATAGAAATTTTTGAATCGCTGGTTTTTATAAATATGTAGTACCGACAACTCCACTTACATTTCGCTGCTGTCTCAATACTGTTGTCTGCCTGTAAATTTCTCCTTCACCGTACTCTGATTTTTTGTGTCCGAAATATTCCATAGTTTTGAACCATTGAAACATACATCGACTGGCAAAATTTACCTTCAAAAGTTACGCGTTTAGGAGATATGTGACAACTTACAGCCGAACGCAGATCGGAAGCTGATGTAAGAAAGATAAAAACAGATTAAAGCGTTCTGTAGGTGAAAAAGAGGATTTATAAGTGAGCGTTCTTGGAGAAGTATGCAGTGCCTAAGTCCGGGAAGTGGTTATATATGGTTCAACTTACTCGTTTGGGAAAGATCCTCGAACCCATAGTCAACACTAAATGGATATTACTAAATTATTTTGCAAAATGCCATAAAGAAAGAACGGAGATGAATTACGTCGCAAGGTGCAGTGATCACATAAAAGGAAATAAACGCTGAAGGTAATTGAAGCCTCACATTATGGTGCGTTTAAGTCCACCTGAAATAACTGTTGGCTCACAAACAACAAAATGGTGCAACACAGGGATAAGTCGACACTGTCTTTGCGTGCTGCAAGGACCTGCATTCTGAGTTGAACAACTGAAAAGGCAACTTGGGCTGGAACCACCAAAATCCGTATTCTGCACTATAGCACACAGACATCATGGCCTAAAACAACTAATTAAAATAAAGGTAAATGCTATCGCTAACGCTTCTGACAATCGCGACGCAAATCCTGTAAACAATGCTATTAAAAATAATATAAACAATGGTATGAATACTCACATCGCCAATGTTATTATCAAGAATATAATCATCTATGCCAATACTGAAACTACTAAAAGCAATAGTAATGTTTATATTACTAAAATAAACAACTCAAACCTAACTAATACTGTGATTATTTTAATCAAGCGTAATACAGACATCAACTCCCCAAAACCACTATCAAATTCATAAATTTTACCATTTCGGTGCACAGCAGACTCACTGTCACAAACGAACTGGTACCGTAAGAAACATCTCCTTAATATTACCACCATCCTAATCACAACAAAATTAATTTATAGCGCACAATAAGCAACCCATGGAAGCAGTACCATATTCGTTGGCACTAGTGACGCTAACCTTACAGCAGTAACCGTTGTCACGGCAAATGTTGCGGCCACCATCCCCATGACCACGGCCACCGTTACCAATTAGTTTTATGCTTCGACAAGGATCCAAGTAAACTAAGCTAAAAGAAAACGAAGAATGGGGTCAAACTCCATAAACCTTTAGTAAAAAGCTGATGCAGCTGGATCTACCAAAACATGCACAAATGACCAAATAGCTGGGTAGGCTCAGCGTTAAGCTACATAGGTGCGCTCGAGCAGTAAAATTCACACCAGTTTCTTCTATCAGCACCTCTCAAAACATGCGAAAGCGCACTATCTACCCTACGATTTTAAGACTAGTGAACTCATCAGCGCTCAAACTGGTTGGCTAGTTTGAGCCTCACGATCGTCTGGGTGACGCTGACTACAAACAAAGGGCTTATATTTCCACGCAAAACATTTTTCTCGCAAAGCTCGTTCCCTTACGTCTGACAGAAGGCGTATGCTGACGAGTTGAAAGGTTTTCGGTCAACTTACTCTTCTGTGGCCCTTTATTTTCAGGCCTCATTTTTTGACGACACAACCCAGGTCTTGCCCGCCGCTGAAAAGGATGTGCCGATTGCTTTTTTATGGTTAAGAGTTTAGGAGTTAGGGAAATGGGAAAGGTGGAAGTATATATCTGGAATTAATACTTAAAAACCTGTTTGTAGCCGTGTCTTCCGCATAATTTTCCAGGTTTTCTAGGAGGCATGTGAGCGATCTCTTTCGAATGGTCTCTGAATAGTTCTTCATGCGTGTTTCTTTAGACTTCTCCGCCACGCCTTCCAGGCGTTTAGGTAGTAGCGCTGCCTGTTCGACAAGCCAGGGCCCATTTATTTTCAAACGCGTTTTCGCCGTTAACTTGACAATAATGAATTTGCAGCTGCAAACAATCAGCAGGCAGGAAAAAATTACCAAGGCGATACTGAATACTTCAATTGAAGTTTACCAAGCAAGTTTTGCGCACACGGTACCAGCTATAGCCTCCGAATTACGCAACAGAGACCTGCTCGACAGCAAAGTCAATAAGCATCTAGGCGCCTATCCAAATGGATGCGAGAACATCAGTCTGCCGGGCTAAATTAACGTATGGGAAAGTCCACCTCTAGTGCGATTGTGGCTCGTTTGATTGACAGCGGCCACAGGGTAGACGTCACGCAGTCATTCCGACTCATCTATAAAGTTCTGACGAAACACTTCAAGTAAGTGCGTCAGCGGATACTTTCGGTGGCAAAGGCAGTGGCCACACAGTTAGCCAACACAACCTTGTACTCGCTTAAAGCGTTTATACAGGTCCTATCGTTCTACTGGCCTAGAATGTACTCCACATGTTTGTTCAAAACTCCTGCCACGTCGCGTTGCAGCAATGCAACAGAGACTTCTCTACTTATCAAACATCTCCATCCCCATCACCCTCCCTCTCTAGGCCCCTATCCGAACTAACCTACAACCGCTGATCTCTGAACGCCCCAACCCTCTTTCCATACTTACTGTTCGCCGGCTACTTACATTGTCGCACTGTACCCTCACTTGTATTACTGTGCACGTCTGATAATGAATCATTGAAAAACGTACACTTGCCGAACGGGACTTATTAAATTCTTAAATAACTTCATGAATTATTGCTAGGGCCGTGGACCACTATGTGTGCTTTGGAAGCGTCCTTAATAAGCTTGCGGATACTGCAAACGTACAAAATCTGCTTTGGAGAGCTCACTTTGGAGAAAACATAGTTTCGTAAAATCAAGCATGAGAAAGGAGAACGAATGAGTTCATATCCTACTAGGAAAAATGCGTTGTAGTCCTTCTTTATGGGAGGATATGACTGCAATACGACGAGCCATAACATATGGCGTAACCATGGAGCTGCGTAAACGATGCCTCACTTCGAAACGCGGTTAATGATAATATTTTGAAATTTGCTGATATACAAACCGGCATGTTTCCATGAGCAAATCCGTATAGAATCGGGTCACATGCAAGCAAGTGGGTGTTGCATAGGTCCCAGTACATAAAATTCATTCACCGAAAGCGCGATTGGTCAAATCATATAATAACTGTAATTTTCAGTGTCATAAAATGCGTTATTGTAAGCAAGTGCGCGGAGCATTCCTAACAGATGCGTTTTATCGAATTCCTAAATCCAAGGGACAGAAAGAATCACACAATAAATTTTACCATGGCCGACTTCCTACGTATTCACCTGAAGACCAAACTGAAGATGTACAAGGCCGTCGTCTTGACGACACTCCTTTACGGAGCGGAGACCTGGACCGTCTACTCGAGCCAAGCCAGGAAGCTGAATCACTTCCATCTCAGCTGCTTCCGCAGAATACTGAAGCTGAGATGCCAAGACAGGATCCCGGACACGGAAGTCCTGGAGTGGACCGGAATCCTCAGTATCCACGCCATGGTGAGGCAAGTGCTACTGCGATGGAGCGGCCATCTGTTGAGAATGGACGATGAGTGACTACCCAAACGACTTTTACACAGAGATGTCGCCATGGGTGCTCGCCGACAGGGAGGTCAAAAACGACGCTACAAGGACACTGAAGAAATCTCTGAAGCAACTGCATATCAACCCGGTGGCCTGAGAGGACCTCGCCCAGGATAAACCGGACTGGAGAAAATATGTGAAGACTGGTGCAGCAATCTGTGAGGCCAACCATGCAGTGTACGTGACCCGCATGGTCTGGACAGGACGCCCTCGCACACGACAAGGCAACTTTCAAGGTCATGTTTGCACGGCCCGACCACATTTGTTCCAACTGGTTACCTTTCAGCCTATGACATTCCCACTTTGCAATATACCCTGCTGTGTCCCCTAAGACTCTTCACTTGTGCTGTTTCCCGTCCTCAGTACACGTCTTGTTAACAACCAGCCTTCTCTGTTGGATACATAACATTGGCGACGCAGCTCAACGAACATGGTTTCATTATTGCCTACACCGTTACCTTTCCGGCCGAAAACGCTCCGAAACCCTCAACTGAATCATGGTTACAATGGAGAAAGACATTTGAGGATTATATTGAACTGATTCCGATTTTGTCACCCACGTGTACAGTAGACGGTAGCTCTAAATTAAAACTGCCCCGAACCCAGCTAGGAGAGTTGGCACAACATTACTTCAACGCCCTTAACTTGCAAGATGTTACCGATTTTCAAACAGCATTCACAAAGCTCGAGGCAGCGTGGGGCGGAAAAGACAACATCTTTCTGAGCCGCTTTCGGTTTCGTCAGATGCATCAGGAATCCAATCAATGCATTGGTGATTTTATTACGAATCTGACACTCGCCATCCAGGAGTGCAGATATTAAGAGATCAAGACAGGCAAATTCGAGCAGGCAATGCTCGTTCAGCAGTTGATCGTTGGTTTGCGCGATGAAAAAGCGCGGGAATATCTGTTATCAGAGAAGGCCTGTGATATCACAAGTCAGCAAGAGCACGTATGGCAAAACCTTCAGCAGCTGAAGCAGTCAAACGCAGGAGTGATATCATCCTTCGAATCTGAATTGACTGTCTCTCTGGTAAACACTGCCAGAATTTCATCTAAAAGCAATAATCTTTTCTCTCAACACAACTACCGTCCTGCTACCGTTGCGGTCAGCACCACTTCCGATGATCAGACTGTAGACACCAGAAGACAGTTTGCCGGTTTTGCAAGAAAATCGGTCATATCGAACGAGTGTGCTTCTCCAAAAGATGGAGAAGCACTAACATGCATGCCACCTACCCGAATTCAGCTGGGGACGGCGAAGCGATACTCCAAAAGCTTTCAACGAACACACCACTACAAGCGCGCTACACTATTACACTTCCGGTGGCTCGTCATCCCGTGAATTTTGAACTTGAAACGAGCGCAGCTGTTACCCTCATCAATGAGGCCTCTCTTCCGTACGACCCCATCTCCTTCCGGCTCGTTCTACTTCCCGTAGTTACACTGGGCAAAACGTAAAAGTTCGATTGTATTTTACGGCCGAAGTTGAGTCTGATGGAGATCTTCATTATTTACCGGTTCATGTGGTGAAAGGAAGCCAACAACCAAATCTCCTCGGATGGAACTGGATAAAATGAGTGCCTTATGTGCCATCCTAAGTACATCGGATAGGTGGTAACCCGGCACTAAATTCCCTGTTGATAAATCACGATGATTCTACTACACACTAACGCGGTCCACCTGTGAAATTCCCATTTAAAGCAGAATTCCGGCCTCGGTTTTTCAAAGCTCGTTCAGTCCCCTTTGCAGTCGCACCGAAGGTCGAAGAAAATTGGATCGCTTAAAGAAAGTGGACATCTTTGAGCCCGTGCAGTATTCTGAATGGGCGGCCCCAATAGTCCCTGTTCTTAAATCAGATGGTAACCTACGTATCTGTGGCGACTACAAGCTGACGCTTAACTCAGCAACTAAACTAAATCCTTATCCTCTCCCACGCATCGAGGACCTGTACGCATCTCTCTCGGGTGGCCAAATTTTACAACGTTGGACCTGAAGCATGCTTACAACCAAGTCGTCCTAGATATCGAATTCCAAGACGCCAAAACCAACAATACGCACCGAGGTTTATTTCGATACGAAAGGCTTCCATTTGGAGTAAATTATGCTCCAGGTTTATTTCAATGTTTGATTGATAGCCTGGTGATGGACACACCTCACGTTCGCATATATCTTGATTAAATATTATTAACGGGCCCGTCCGAGCATAGTCGCCTAGAGACTCTAAATCCAGTGCTAGCATGTTTAGAAGACGCAGGTTTCAAACTCAGGAAAGATAAGTGAACTTGCCTTGCATACTTTGTGGAGTACATTGGCTTCAAGGTAGATAAAACTGGTCCCCACCCACTCGAACATAAGCGCAAAGCCTTAAAGACGGCTCCTCGCCCCAACAATATTAGGTAGTTGCGTTCATTCCCTGGGTTGGTTACCCACTTTAGTCGATTTATGAATCAATTGGATAGAATTCTGAAGCCCCTTTATGGATTGCTCGAAAAGAATCGCTGCTGGAACTGGCCGGAAGTCGAACAAAATGCTTTTGAACGATCAAAGGTGACCTTTACCTCCTCATTGCTCCTGATTCATTACGACCCCAAAAAGCCTATCATACGATGCCTCCCCGTACGGCATGGGTTCGGTTATCATGCACTGAATGCCTTCAGGGGCCGAGATGCCGATTGCCTTTGCAGCAAGAACCATGTCCCAGGCGGAAACCAACTATTCGCAGCTAGATAAAGACGTCTTAGCAATAATGTTTGTCCTACAACGCTTCCATTTGTATCTTTTTGGCCGACCCTTCGAAATTCACCCTGACAACAAACCGCTTTTAGGTTTGTTGGGCGAAAAACGAGGAATACAAAAACTTTCCTTGCAGAGAATGCAACGATGGGCACTCACTCTTTCCACTTACGCACGCAATTAAATATGTTACGGGAAGTGCAAACGTAGTGGCTGGCGCCTTGAGTAAGCTTCACAGTATCGACGATGGCGTTATCGGAGCACCTGCTTTTGAGACCGTGCATCTTTTACAGAACTTAGTCAACGCACCTGTAACCTGTTAACTAATTAGACAGTGGACATCCAGAGATCCTCTTTTAAGTGGGATAACAAGATCCTTTCATTCGGGCTGGCCGTCTTCTGTCCCCCCGGAACTTCAGCCATTATATAGCCGTCTGAACGAATTGAGTTTACAAGACGGATGCGTACTATTGGGCAGTCATTTAGTGGTGCCACCACAGCGCCGACAAACCATCTCAAAGACCGGCATAATGCCCATCCCGGTAAGGTGAGAATGAAAGCCCTCGCCCGCAGTTATGTTTGGTGGCCCAAAATTGACGAAGACATCGAAAACATGGTAAAAGCGTGCCACGTGTGTCAAATAACACAGAAGACCTTAACGAAGGTGCCTCTGAAGCCTTGGGCCTGGCCCGACTCGCCCTGGAAGAGGGTACACATAGACTATTTTGGATCATTCCAAGGCCATATGTTTTTAGTGGTGGTTGACGCCCACTAAATGGATTGAAGCTATTCAGACCGGAAACTCTTGTTCTTCAGTTACCACAATCAACAAGTTACGATCCGTTTTTTATACTTTCGGGATACCTGAAATGGTCGTTTCAGACAATGGCCCAGCCTTTAACAGTGCAGAATTTAAGCGCGCGTTTCAGACGATAAAATACGGGGTAGTCAAACAGACGCAAGCGGACGAAGCTGTCACGCTTTTTTGTTCAGCTATCGCATAACCCCAAACGGCTCAACTGGTTCTTCGCCTGTAGAATTGATTTTCAAGCGGCAGTTGCGCCCACGGCTCGATCTACTCAATCCTTCAATGCATGATAAAATCACTGGGCAACAGACGAAGAGGAAAGCGCAATATGATGCGCACACGCGACCTCGAATCTTTTTGCCTAACAACAGTGTCTACACGAGACTGGAACACGAAGCGAACTGGTAGCTAGCGACAATTCGAAGAAGTGAGGGACAGATCGTAGAATTGGCGTTAGAAGATGGGAGCATTATGCGTTGACATCTGTACAAAGTCCGCAACCGAACGGACACAGAAAGGGAAGAATTCGGATGTTCGAACTGCCCGCAACCTTTGTTGTTGATTCTGGCGACGCAGAGTTCGAAAATACAATCCTGAGAAGATCGAATCGAATCCGAAAACCTGTCCAACGATTTCAGGACGAAACCTATTAGAACATTTATTAACCAACCCTCATTCCTTTTCTGTATCTTCCCCTCCTCTCTGCCCGATGTTGTCCACTGTAGGGTGTAGGCGTGCAGTGTACGTGACCCGCATGGTCTGAACAGGACGCCCCCGCGCGCGACAAGGCAACTTACAAGGTCATGTATGCACGGCCAGACCACTTTTGTTCTGACTGGTCACCCTTCCGCCTATGACATTCCCGCTTTGCCATATATCCTGCTGTCCCTTAAGACTCCTCACTTGTGCTGTTTCCCATCCTCAGTACACGTCTGGTTACAACCAGCCTTCTGTGTTGGTTACATAACAAACCGGATCGCCACTGCTTAGGCAAAATAGGTGGCTCGCAAGTCACAAGCATCCCGGATCAACACCACTAATGCGCAAGCCCGGCCAACATGCCCCCGCTGTCAACGCACATTCCGCGCGCGAATTGTACTGGTATGATATCTTCGAACTCAATGCAACAACAATCCCACAACATTAGCCTCTGCCACACCTGCCTCAGAACCCACGACGACGACCACCACAACCACTGATAACCATTTCATCGATGCCTCGCAGCCCACGATCACTGACCCCACCCTCCTCCCCCAACCCTTGTGATGATCACGGCGACTAACACCACTTGCCCCATTACCGCCAACTCTGTAGCCACCTCCGACTACCTGCCAACTGCTTCCTCCACCACCGCCCCCGGTACCAGCGATGGGGACTCGGTACCAACCTGTCATCATCGCGATCACACATTAACCTCACACATCGGCCTGGACGGTCACTTGCGAATGCATCGTACAGCGGCTGGCAAACTAGTGCCTGGAGTACCAAAACACAGCAGAGACCACACCCTCCAACGCCTTCATTGCCCACGCGCATTCATTCATCGCATGGGCCTGCTCAGTCATATGTGCATCCACGAAAGTGGAATCCACTGCGATGCCGGCACATCTTGCGCACCTATCAAAACTTTCCATATTCCGCTCAGGAGCTTGACTACCAGTACTCGCAGCATACCCCCCGCAGACTCAGCACCTCTCGACCTATCTTATCCTCATTGGCACCACACATGCACATCACGCATCGGTCAGATCGTTCACTTGCGAATCCATCGCACAGAAACTGGCGAACCATTGACAGGAGCACCAACGTACACCCGCCACACCCGACTCAACTGTCCGCACTGCCCACGCACATTCAGACACGGCATTGGCCTATTAGGTCACATGCACCTCCATGAAAACCTGCGGTAGAACACCGCCGGCTATAACAAAAGACTACATTTCTCCCCATCAGCTTCTGAAACTCACATGATCACACGCAACACCACAAAAACATGCTCTCATCCTGCATAGCTGATTAAAAGGCAAGTATGACCCTCGGCTCTATCTCCATGTGGCTCCTCTGTTGCATGTATGATCTGAGCTTGAGAAATCACGGGGCAATAAGTGCCGAGGCTTGGAAGGCTGCCAACTGACAATTACACTCAGATCTCGCAGTCAGTCCAATGTGTGTTGTGTGGATTGGCTGATTGGCGGACTACAATAGCTCCTTCTTAACGTGGTCTTTATGGCATTCGCACTCTGTTGGATCCGAGTCAGACCTCGCAGTCAGTCCAATGTGTGTTGTGTAGAGTGGCTGACTGGTGGTCTGAGAGTCAGGCTGCGATGGCTAATTCTTAACGTGACCTCAGACTATCTCACACATGTGAGCCGCTCAACCCCATGTTGTGTGAAATCCTGGTGCTTGTGTTTGGGGGGGCCAGGTCGTGTACGTAGTACATGTAGACGAGGTCACCAGCAGCTGCGCTCACTTCCGCAGAAGACAACTGACCGGCTCGGACGATAGTCTGATTGTGGGGTTGAAAGCTCAGGGCATTTTCCTCACTATAAACAATCTGACGTGTTTGAAACTGTCACGTTGCACTAAAAGACGTGGCTTGGAAGGCTGCCAACTGACAAAATAAGTCGGACGGCGGGGTCAGCCCAGTGTGTGTTTTCTGTGGATTGGCAGACTGGCGGACTGAGAGTCAGGCTGCAAAAGCTCCTTCTTAACGTGGTCTTTATGGCACTCCCATTCTGTTGGATCCGAGTCAGGTGTGGTGGCACACCCAGGGGCGACTCTGACCGCGCCAGGCACCTACGTCCTCTCCCACCTCCGGTCTTTTTGACTCTGTCATGACACCGGGCTCAGGTGGGGGAGTAGCAGAGAGTGTGGTAGCTGCATCCCAAGGCTACTATCACTAAAAACTATTCTTCGCGCAAGTTACAATCCCTGCACCACCCTTCCGTGGAGCATACCATGGACATCGTCGGACTACGACGGTCGAACTGTCGGTTGCTCTCATAATTTAGGATAACACCCACATAAGCGTTTGGCATTAAACTGACGTTTTAAAGGTCCAGTCAGTCTTTCACTGTACGAAAACATCAAGGAAAGGGAGTTGGATGTCAATTTCTTTTTCGAGCGTAAAGGCGATTCCCGGTATCGCCGAGTAAATAATACTGTGCAGTGTTTCCAGTTGGTCCCTTTTAACGATGACAAAAACTTCATCAACATAGCGTACACATAACTTGGGGTTAACCCGTGGCAGGGCAGTAGCTTCTAATTTTTGCATCGTTTCTTCAGCCAGGAAGCCAGAGATGGGTGACCCCATAGGGGCTCCTGTTCGCTGTTGATAGAACTCTTGTGAGAAAGAAAAATTCTTTTCTAGGCATAAGTACAAGAGCTCAAACAAGGCAGATGCCGGAACATCCATGCTATAGGCGTGAAGTAATTCTTCTGTATAGCCTTGCCAAATCTAATGGTATAGATGTGAAGAGAGAAACAACATCGAAAGATGTCATTATTTCATCTGCTGCAATGTGGAGTCCTTGTACTTTGTCCAAAAACCCAATCAAGTTGTCAGTGGATGGATGGATGCCAAAGGGTGTTCGAAGCGCATGCATTTCCAATGCTCATTTAGGACTGCAGAAATGACAAGGTTCTAAGTTGCAATACATGCATTTCTGCAGAGATTAACTTTCTTACACTTAGTTGAGTCTCTAAATGAGACCATTTCCTGTGTGTCGAATATCGAACGACAGATTAAGATAGAAATGTTAGACAAGAAATGGATGGCCGTTTCCCAACGATCTTACACAAGTCAGCATTGATCAAAAGATGTAATAAAATTGTCCTAGAGAAGCCTTATAATAACCAAAGAATATGTACTTCCTAAGGAACTGAAATGCAATCTTTCCGATTCGAAATACCTGAACTTTCTTGCAAACTTGCAGTCCATTATATCAGCAGAAAATCTTACAGATGATGAACGTTTCACAATTCGAAATAGCACTGTACATGCTATCCGCACCGATGCCGAAAAACTAAGATTGTGCCAAAGTAAACCTGCCATAAGAACTCCCCAAAGATAGCAGATTGCAAATCGTTACGGGCAAAGCATGCTCAGCGCATTCATTTCAAATGCTCACTACAGACTTCAGAAATTAAAAATTTCGACAGAGCAATACATGCAGTTTTGCCGAGATAAACTTCCTACACACTTATTTCAATCTCTAAATGAGACGATTACCTGTGTTGCCGACATTGAACGACAGAAGAAGAGAGGTTTTGGACAAGAAATGGATGGCTATTTCCCAACGATTTTACACGAACCAAAATCACTCAACAAATGTTTGAAATTTGCCATCCAGAAACCTCCCCATAACCGAAGAGAGAGAGAGTACTTTCTAAAGGAATGAAATACAATCTTTCTGATTCGAAATACCTAGATTTCCTTGCGAATTTGGAGTCCATCATTTCAGCAGAAACTTTTACAGACGAGGAACGTTTTACAATACGGAATAGTACTGTACATGTCTTAAGGAACTGAAATCCTTTTTCAACCCTATCATTGAAAACCTTAAAAGCCTATAACAACATCGGCATCCTACCTGCGGACAAAGGAGGTTCAACAGCCATTTTGAACAAGGGGGACTACGATGGGAAGATGCTGTCGTTGTTACAAGATAGTTCAACCTATAAACGCGGATCCTACAAAAACGCAGCATTCAACTATTGAAAGGGTCTTAAAGCGTCTTACAGAGAAGAAGCAAATATCAGGAGATATTGCCAAGTCCTTAAGACAAACCGAACCAACCATGGCTAAATTCTATGGACTACCTTAGGTTCACAAAGTCGAAGTACCATTGCGATCGATAGTCTCATTGATCGGTGCACCCAATTCTAAAATTTCGAAGTGGCTGTTCCACAAATTACATCCACTGACAAGAGATTGTGAAACCTCCATCGAAAACTCTGTAGAATTACTGAACAAATTTCGAGGACTACCGATTGCAGCAGATGAAATAATGGTTTCTTTCGATGTTGTCTCTCTTTTCACATCCATAACAATATATTTGACAAGGCAATACACAGAAGAATTACTGCAGTCTTAGGACGTAGATGTTTCTGTATCTGCCCTGCTTGAACTCTTGGATCTATGCCTGGAAACGAACTTTTCCTTCTCACAAACAGCTAAAGAGAGCCCCTATGGGTTCACCCATCTCCGGCTTCTTGGCTGAAGCAACTATGCCAAAATTAGCAGCTACGGCCTTACCACTAGTTAACCCCAAATTATGGGAGCGCTATGTGAATGACACCTTTTTATCGTTAAAAGGAATCAACTAGAAATGCTGCATAGCGTTATTAACCAGGTATCGCCTTCACGCTCGAAATAGAAGTTGACAGTAAACTACCATTTCTTGACGTCCTCGTACAGCGAAAGACTGACGGGACATTTCAAACATCGGTTTACCGCAAAGAAGCTTATGCGGAAGTTATCCCGCCCTACCAGAGCAACCACCCTGTTGCTCACAAGCGGAGTACTGTTAACACCCTACTCAATGGGGCTAAAACGCACTGTTCTGGTAATGAACTCTACCAGAGCGAACTTATTTATTTATTCAAACTATTTTCCAGAAATGGTTACACAATAAATTTTGTACAACGAGAGGATTTAAAGGAAAAAGACAAGGAACTAGATTGTTCCGGTCAAGCGCCCAAATGAAAGAACTGGCGAACACTTCCGTACATCAAGAACGTGTCTGAACTCGTTGAAAGACACCAGCGGAAGCAGCAAATCCAAGTGGCGCACAAACCAACGACTACAATACAAAATCAGCTTGTACACCCTAAGGATAGAGTTGGCTAAGTAGATAAAATGAAGAAGCTGTATACAAGATTCCATGTAACAGCTACAATGCTGTGTATTGTGGTCAGAAAGGAAAGTCAGCCACCACGCGCATACACGAGCATAAATTGGCAGTAAGGAGGCGAGACCACTTGTCTCAAGTTGCCATGTGCACGTTGGAAACTGAGCACAAAGTTGCCTGGGACAAACCTCGCATTTCAAACAGACGTATACAGCAGGATTTATTGGTACCAACAAATTTTGTGACGGCTTATCAATTGCAACCCGTCTTTGCATAACACAGATAACGAATGAAAGTGGAAAGCAGTTTGAATTTACAGAAAATCGATACATAACAGCGAGGGTCAGAGGACAACGTAAAGAATAATCAGGTCAACGCGTTAGCTTAACACTTCAGAGGAAAGAACATGTAGGGGAGGAGCTAAGACATTTACAGCCCTGAAACATCTAGGGGTGAAAAGCACCAGGGCAATTGGAGATTGACCACGTGGTCAAACTGCTTGCAAAGGTTGGTTTTCTCCCTAAGTTTATACGCCGCTTCCAAGTAGCGCAAATTCCGAGTTGTTCGTGCCCGAACAAGTACTCGGAAAGCTGGTTTGAGGTCTACAGAGTGAACGCTGCTTAATAGATGTTTAGTAATCGAAGAACGAGGTACTTTTTTTCTTGTTTAAACAACCAATTAGGCAAATGTTCAGCGGCCCTGGTTGTCAATTGCCTTTGCGTTCGCCCAATGCACTTGCATCCACAAGTGCATGTGAACGCACTATCAGATAGCAAGTCATGAAGCCCAAAGACCCGCTGCTAGTAACAGAACAATCACCAGTGGTTTACAGCATACCATGCCAAGATTGTGATGCAAGGTATGTTGGTGAAACGGGCAAGCGCCTGGGCACAAGGTTGCATGAACACCAACTTGCAATCAACCGCAAAGACAAGTTGTGTTTGGTTTATGGTCACACACAACAGCTGAACCACGATTTCGCCTTAGAGAAAACGAGAGTGATTGGTCAAGCCAATGAGAAGATGGCCAGACTGGTGCTCGAGAGTTGGTCCTCGACTGGCACACTCAACCGAGCTATAGACTTACACCCCGCCTACCAGGCGCTTCGTACAAGGCTCGGATCAGTTCGGCCAGGGCTAATAAGGCAAACGAGCACACGGAACTGAGAGCCCACGCTCACGGAAAAGCGGTTGGCGGCCGAAGGTCACATGACCAAAGTCAAACACTGCCTCACCAATGCGCCCGTACAACGGAGAACAACGCACGAGAGCAGCAACGACTGATCAGTCCGTTGATTGACGTGGGGGAGGCCAACAGGCACGCTGCCTTGCCTCAACCTACGACGGCTCCAAAGGGGAGAGCGGTCACGCGAGCCCGCCGGCGTTCAACCTCGGGGAGGTCTAAGGAAGTCCAGCAAGCTGATCCGGGCGGGTCAAAGTTCACGCGTCCACCATGGATGATACGAGGCACGCGGCAAGACTGACTAACTCAAGACCACCAGGAGCAGCAAGCACTTTACTCTGATTATGGAAGCGAGAAGGCTTTCGAAACGTCAGTACAAATACAATTTGGTCCATGAACTCGCCCCCTCTTCTTCTTCGTCTTCTTTAGATGATGAACGCGATATATATATATATATATATATATATATATATATATATATATATATATATATATATATATATATATATATATATATACATGGAATGGAACCGACAAAGACAAGGGAGACCGAAATGGCCATTTCTGGCTTATAAGCCGTCATCAGCCAGTCATACCCAATCGCAAGTGTGGCACACCTGGGATTCGAACCCGCGACCTTTGGTATTTGAGTCAAACGCTCTACCATTGAGCCACGGGCCCGTTGATTTGTCGGTTGCGATCAGGAATATTATGATAGTGTGCGGCTCACCGATCTGCTTAAGGAACATGTACGTTCCGTTCTACCCTGGAGCTCACTTTAGAGCCCTCGCAGGCGGTCGCATAGCGACGTTTAGCAGTTTTGTTAATGGTAAAAAGCAATAAAATCGCAGGTCCTATTCTACTTAAAACCGCGCGCTGTCATACAGGCGGGTCCACGCGCATCCGCAACGAAGCTCAGTAGTTAGCGATTGTTAAACCCATGAGTCTGACTATGGCAACGCAGGATAACTGTTTGATCGCATGACGCACGAGATGGTCGTGTTCCTTTCACCCGTGGCGAGGATTGAGTAGGCCGCGCATGGCGGACTGACCATCGGAGCTGAATGGTGAATCTGTGTGTGGACGCCTGGAACCCCTCGACCGAGGGACTACTTCTAACCTTGAGGAGCTGGTGGTTCAAAGCAGCAATTAAAGCCCTAGTTAAAACGGATCCCGAAGAGCGGTCATTTGCGATGATGGCTACGAGCTGTTATCGCCTTACTAAACTCCATAAGATAAAGGAATCTGTGAGAAACTTAAAATGTTGGCATGAGCAAGTCAAGCTAAGAAGCAAACATTGAATCGAAGATAGCCGAGAAGCGATAGGATGGGATGACAACGCCTGCATTTTTGAGGTGACAGACGCAAGATAGGGCGACGGGGGGCGGAGAAAAAGGGACGTTTAGCGACAATGGGTATCTAATGTTCTGGCACTGCTAAACAACGAAAAGTTACATACAAGCACATATGAAAAACCAGTTGCATGAAAAAAATCCAAAGCGAAACTCGAAATAAAGCAGGAGACACACAGGAAACGGCAGTTTCCTAGAGCAATAGCAACTCGACGGCAGGGAAAAATGCAATCTATGCACCTGGCTTAACATCGGGCAGATGAAGCAGAGTTAATTCAAAAGTGTAGACGTGGGAGGTGGGACAGTAGGAAATGAGGCAACACCTTTAGTCAACGAAACTCACTCCTCGGTGCAACGTGCTTGTGAAAGGAAAAACAAAACTACATTCTAAATCATGATAGCAAAAATCGACCAACATTGTCAAGGCTGATTCTCGGGACTGTGGTTTTCAGCAGACTCTTGTGACTGAGCTACATGATGTGCATCGTGGATGACGCCCTCGGCTGTGGCTTGATCTCCGTTGACTTCGAAGTGGCCCTCAGAAGTTTGTTCATCATTGCTGATAAGTTCAACACCATGGTGGGCGTCACGGGTTTCAGCTGTCTGCAGACGTTCATCAGTCTCTTCCGCCCCAGCCTCGGTATACTCAGCGGGGTTGCTTGGCGGCGCCTCGAATTCGTCCATTGCACTCACATCTTCCTGGGTCGCATCTCCGGTCATTTCCGCAGAAGCAAGTTGCGGCTCCTTCTGCTCGGACTGCATGAATTCAGATTCAATTGTAAATGTTTCTGGTACAGTATGCTGGTGGGGCAAGAGAAGTGAACGTAAAATTTTATTTTCGCGTTATAGCAATTCAGCATAAAAAGGATTTACTCGAAATTGAAAGTAACAAGGCAGCTAAAACAAATCATATGTGACACCCTGAAACCGGTTGTTTGAAAATCAGGGGTAAGAGCGGATTCAATCACACGGGAAATAGGAGGCCTGATATCGGTAGTAGTGGTTAAAATTCCAAATTTCCTGATGGAAAGAAAAATAAGAAAGGTAACAGTATCTATTTTCTAGATGGTGACTGCATGAATTTGGAAAATGGATAGCCGGAAAAATTGTAGTCAAAAAATTTTCTTGCCCAAAAGAAAACGTAGGCCAAACTACATTAAGCTAGCTCTGAGTCTGAGATATAGGAATACTGTTAAATTCCAGAGTTGAGAGACGCGTTGGTTGGAGCTCAACACAGATAAACCTGTTCGAATTCAGGATATCGGCGGCTTGACTACGCCTACCCGAGAGGTATTCCAGATTTTTTATGCATGGATCTAGAAAATAACTGCAACAGATAGAAATCCAGGAACTTTTCAGCCATTCATCGAATAACGGAGGTTGACAAAACGATAGCAATGAGAATGCGGAATTAGCAGTCGACAAATTGTAGCAACACTTCTCTCAACCAAAACGCTCCGAATAACGTTAACAATAGGATAAAAATTGCGATAGCCTGCAAGCCAGTGTTGCAGGAATGAAAAGTGGCAGTAAAAACCTTGACACAGAAAGGTCCTTCTCATGATTTAATTTGCCATTGGAGCAGCCAATAAAAATAACGAAAGTGGTCGCGGCTTTGTTGGACAGCGCACATTTTTCAAACGTGTAGACTCTATCGAACACCTGTGAATTCCTCGCAGCACGGCTGGAGAACCAATGTCGAAAAGCCCGGCAAACAGCCATCAAGTCCGCATTACTTGTTTACCGTATACCGGTGTTCGTCCGCTGATGAAACTTGATGGACTGATGATTTGCGTGTAATGAAATGTTTGTCAGATATCAACTGGTGAAATCGAAATAGTGCCGCCGACCGCACTGCCAGCATGCGATTTTTGATCTTCTGTAAAAAAAGCTCCAGCTGTGGCAGCTGGTTCTTACTGATGTCACACTGTTGGGTGACTGTTGGGTTCGCTAATCAACTTGGTGTCCCGTTTGAGGTTCTTGAGTTGATAAAAGTTCATCTGCTAATTTCTGTACAGTCATTTCACCATCCTGATTCAGGTTGAACAGGTGCCGTGTGCGTATGTCAGCGTCCTCCGGCAGAGTCAGTAATTCGATTAACGATAGAACCTTAAGCCGGTTGGTCGTTACTTTCTAAAGCCTGCAGGTACATATCGCCAAACCGAAATAAAGCTTCCTCTGCACTCTTCCGCAAGTTAAAAATTTAGTCTGTTGAACAAGGACTTAGAATAAATAAACGATGCTAAAAAGTTTCTCACCGTCCCCGTTCTGCTTATTTTGAATGATTTCTTCGCAAGGAGGAATTCGACATACTTTTTGTGTTCTATTCGTCCTACTTTCGAAAAAGAGAATTTCCTCTTCTGCGTCGACAAGATCCTTTCTTTCTCTCTCAAGGAAAAATGATACAGGTTCCTTGAACCGCATGACGAAGGTAAAACCACGGTCGGGTCTGTAGGTAAACACCATTATTATTTCCTCCAGCCACTTCCTGCCTTACTGCATCTCTGTGAGAAGAGCCATGAAACCGATCACTTTCTGCATTCGATTGCGTGGCCACTGGTTATATCCCCCAGTAGAATGGTGGCAGGGTATATTACTGACAGTCACGGCGCATTCATCAACTGTCAATCATTTTGCACATGCAGTCGTATTGAAGGAGGTCCTTGTCTGAGTCGCGTATTCCCATTGGTTGACCTCTGCGCAATCATATGGACAGACCATCGCGTGCTGCCGGCTCCTGAAGGTCGCGCATAACCAGGTGGCGTGTAAATAGCTGACTCATGCGTCGGCGTGGTAGACGAGACGAGACGAGATGGCTTAGCGGCTCCTAGAAACGCGTGCCAGCAGGTGCCACGTTTCGGGCCGCGGTGCTCAGCCAGCAAGTTCTAGAACGTGCTCATCCCGTTGTGTCTTGAAGTTCAAACTAGAGCCCTAATAGGAAATGGCATAGCAACAAAGACAAGGTAAAAGTATAGGTAGTAGCCAAAAGCCGTGGCATGTGTTTCACCAGTAATGCCGCCGTATTACAGGGTCTGCCAGCATTCCCTGTGTGCTTCCTGGGAGATAGTCTGGTTTGAAATTTCAGCATTTTAATTTCCACAGAAATTAATGTGCTAACTTGCAGTAAATTCTTTGGACTGAAGATTTATAAGCTCAGTACGAAAGTTGATATGAACGTTAAACTCATTTATGCACTTGGTAGAAGCTTCTGACTTTCGCCATCCCGGCACTGGTAACAATCCTTCAACATAGGGCTAAAACAGATGAGTGGCTGTATTCACACCCGGTAAACTGTGAACCATTTCCCATCTTCCCTCACCACCCCAAATAAGAAAACCTTTAGAGGTAAGATAACATCAGGTGATTAATAATTGAAAACCCTGGTGGCGCATCTCGCTGTCGAAACCCATTGGAGGGAGCTGTTGCACACTATCCAGGCAACCGCAAGTAAAGCCCTCAGCCGCCCACACCGATAGCAACAGGACTAATTTGATGACAATGACGATGAAATCCACACTCTCCTCTCCAAGAAACACAACCTCTATATGACCTATACCACCAAGGACAGTAACGCCAATAAATTCAGATACTTCCGATGCCGATCGGTAGTACAGAGGTTGACGGAGAAACAGTTCGACTGACTGACTCGAAAAGCTGAGGCGATCCAAGGATATGCTGAATGTGGTGAGAGGAAGAATTTCTTAAGTGTCATCAAGGTAGTCTACAGTGCATAGGCCATGGAGACTGCGTCACTGCTGAGTGAGGATCGAACCAGGCTACCGACGCAGAAGTCGCAAATCCTGGAGCGCAGGGTGTACTCAACCACCCGCCGACAATATGCAAAGAAACCATAAAATGACTTTCTCCCGTGGATACCAGCGACGACCTCGATCATCCGCCTCCTCTCCTTGAGGCAATTAGAACACTAAAATAGTTGGCCAGTAAAAAAAAACACTGTGAGCAGACGTGATTCCAGCCGAAGTCTACAAGTACGGCGGCCCAGAACTCATAAAAAGGCTGCTAGGAGATGTGGCGGTAAGGAAATCACCACAATCGTGCACAGCCACAAACGCAAGAGGAACCGGCCACTAAGTGATAAGCATAGCAACATCTCCCTTCTTAGCATAACGGGCAAAATCCTTGCCCGTATTCTACTCGATAATCGGAACAGGCATCTGAAGCAAGGACTTCTTCCAAAAACTTAGCGCAGAATTTGAAAACACCGCGGAAATACAGGCATGAGCTGCACCGCCCGTCAATTGCAGAAAAAAATGTCAGTAAGCGAGGACCAACCTCTACACCATTATTAACACACGAACCACGATGGAAGCTGGAAAAGCATGCTGAAATTCAGGTGTCCTGAACGATTTACTTACGTGATAAGACAACTTGTTCAGCAGCTCATCTGAAACACACCAAAAATTTGCCCCAGATGAAATCATAGCATTCTCCTCTAAATTCTTGGACATCCTAAAAGTTGTATATAAATTCCGGCTATTTCTTCCCTACTCGTCCATCGGATAAGAAACAATAAAAAGAGGATCCACTTACAATGACAAAAGGTTCTTCCCGAGCAACGAGGTTTATAGGCGTTTCCTTCACTGCCTCCGAGACAGAATCCTCGACGGTTTGCTGTTCGATAGCTTCCTCCACAGCTACTGCCTCAGATTTTGGTAAGGTGGCCTCATCAACGGCCGGCTCAGTCTCCGGAATGCTGGGTTCCAAAGTAGTTGTGGTGAGGGTGGGTTCTGGAGAGACCAGTGCTGCGGCACTGAATTCCACCACCTCACGTGCCCGATCGCCCACGAAGTCTGGTGTTGCTTCCATCTGGCCTGACTCCAGTTGCCCTGATGAGGGAACCTCTGAGCTCGTGTCAACGGCTTCCTGGACCATATTTTCGGCGCTCCAGGTGCATGATCGGTCGATATGTTGAGCGGCCTGTTCAAGCTCCTTAGTTTCGAGGACTGGAAGAATGTCACGCATGCAAGTCTTCACAATGTCTTCACGACCGATGCGCCGCAAAGCGTTGTCCAGTTCGTTTCCTACAATAACAAAAACAATAAACCATCAACTGTTTTTTATCGGTAATGGGTGCGTAGAAAATATTTGGCAACTAGACTGCGCGCTAACCAGTCGCCGCATCGCCAGCCTCAGTTTTCCAGGCAATTATGATAGCCAGGGCACGATCACGGTCACTGCGTAATTCGTTACTGTTTAGGCCGGCGGCAGCCACGGTGTCAGCGCTAGTGCAATGACGTGTGATCCACTCAGCTAGATTGTCCGCGGATGGAGGCAATTCGGTCGAGTCGACTGCGAAGAGGACCATCACAAGTTTTGCCAATCAGAACCGACCGCAGTAGCGACCTCAATCAAGTCTAGCTGGCTCCTGGCGATGGCGTCATCCCCTAGAGCTGAAGACAGAAGAAGAGATAAGAAAGTAAAGGAGAGATACTACTAGCATAACAATGGAAGGCACAAGTCCACAAGAAAGCTGTCGTAATTGGACCGAGGATTGCGTATATAAGGAATTAAAAGTGCAAGTAACGCACCGTTTACCCAACTAGGCGGAGGGACAGACAGATCGCGACCATGGGAGTCGAAATTGGGTTGGTTTTGGGTGACATGTTCGTACTGATGAGGTTGACTACAGGACAATGAAACAACAGAGACAGGACCGATTGAGGTTTCGGAAGTCATTTTGTTCGGTACGTCCCCACCTGAACTTACTACAGGAACAGCGGCCTGCAGAGCAAAGTGATGATGTTCAAGGTCGGTGGGAATTTTAACCTCGAGGCCGCAGATCGATCTTACTGGAGGGGGCTCGGTCTGGGCAGCCGAACTATCCTGCACGGAGGAAAGAGACAAATGGAAATTAAGCAGCTGGACGGTAGTTATTTCTACTTTTGAGAAATATTAGCACCAAAGACAAAGGAGAGTGCCATGTGTATTTCTGGCTTATTTACCTTGTCAGCCAGCCCAGTTTAACCCTAGGCCGGTAAGTCCTAGAGCGTCGATTTAGTGGGCGCTTTAGGATAAGGCCACACCCACGTACTGCACACTTCCAAAACTGAGAAAAGGACGAGTACGCTGGTATCGAGTACCTTACTATTTTCGAAATTTCGGGGTTAATCCAAAAAAATAACGTCCCGGACATTAAGCTCCAAGTCCTGCACTTGAGTATTACCTTTATGAGAAAAAGTAGACGCGATCGCTGAGACAAGGACTTTATTCGCCTGACGTTTCGGATTCCAGTTCGAACCCATCTTCAGAGACTAGCATAGAGAAGGCTGGGGGGACTCAGCGGAGTCCAGCCCCTCTCAGTTATGTCATGAAGCAGCCGAAACCAACGAAAATTGTGTCTGTATGTTGGATGATAAAATATTTGAAGACTAAACGGCGATCTGAAAAGCCAGGTGTAGACACAATCTTAAATTCAAGAGTAGTTGAGAGATTTCTCACGGGCAAGAGAGGCTTGGCTTAGCATCACTGCCTGGCCGTGGGTCTCGTAGGAAGACCAGTTTACCGGAGGGCTCTAGCTCCATGTCCCGAATGCGAACCGGAAATGCGAGTCGGTTCTCGCGGAAGGCGTTGAAGTGCAAGCGCAGCTGGTCGTCCGCCTTCACAACTGGGGCTAGGTTGCCACTGGCCTCCAGCCAAGTAGGTTGGTTATCGATCACCTCGACCTCGTTACTGGCTGCCACGAGGTCGAAGCCCTCCTGGCACTCCAGAGTCTGCACGGCGGAGGGGGGGAGAGAAGCCCAGGGGTCAGAATGACTAAAGACGTAATCTTATCGACAAGGCTAACAGAATAGATTGGGTCATGGAAATTATCGTCAGATATCCTAGGAACATCTTGATAATAAACCCCAATATACC
Source organism: Schistocephalus solidus (assembly GCA_017591395.1). NCBI lineage: Eukaryota > Metazoa > Platyhelminthes > Cestoda > Diphyllobothriidea > Diphyllobothriidae > Schistocephalus > Schistocephalus solidus. Next base: position 136,426 of record WEDG01006316.1, on the reverse strand, counting down.
ATGTGCCTCATCAGCCTCCGTCTCCATAAAATGGACAGTGATTTTATACCGCAGTTAATTCACTGATTGATGTTCTTTATTTATTATTAAAGTTCTTTATTGCACGTTTTATTTGTAGATAAATAAGGTTTCATTATGAAGATATGACGGAAGCACATAATAGGAAATTTTTGATTGCCGATGGTGATTATAGCTAGCTATGTGGTAGTGCGCCAGAGTTGTGGTAAAGCTTGTCAAAATTTTTAAACATTTCAAATCGTCCAAAACCAGCCAGGATTACTGAAAACAGAAGTCTGACGAAAGTTGAAACTTGTCCATTAAGCCGTAATCAGGAAAACCGTCTGAAGAAATCACGAAAGAAAAGACGGTAAATTTCGACAAGGAGAAGAACGGCCCAAATCAACGAGTGTGTATGGCTTCACAAAGTTCTGTTCACATATATCGCACGAAAAAAAAAAAAATCTTTCAAGTATTCTTTGTATCAAGCATTAGCAGAAGATGATCCCAATAGGAAACCTGAATTCTGTCGCTGGATGGTCACAAAAAGAATACCTATTTCCACAGAAAGATGCTTTGCTTAGAGGAAGCTTGGTTTATCCAAACAGTTTAGTACGAAAACATAATTCCCTTTACTATGCTGAAGAGAACGAATTGCATATGTTATCCATACCTCTTAAATCACTGGATTTAACCGTTTGGGCGACTTTTTATATGATTATGATGTAACCTTTAGCATCAGTCGTGAAACAATAAACAAAGAGCGGTATGTCACTGCAATGAAGGAAAAGCTTTTATCCTTCATTGCAAATTACAATCGAAAATGGTATCAATACGACGCAATTTAGTTTCTTCTGGCTGTTGCCGTTTTAGTTTTCAGAGACGGTGACTTACGAATAGCAAGGTAATTGCCGGGGCATTTCACATTAGGAGAAAGCAGGAAAAGATGACAAAAAACACGCACGCACACAGACTCACCTTGTCGACCTTGTCATCAGTAATGCAAAAGCAGCGAATAAGGGCCTCGTCAACTTCCGGCCGCTTGGCAAAAACAATGAACTTGCCCATGTAGGGCACCGAGGCGACCTCATCGTAGAGACGCATCGCGACCGGTACGGTTGAAGTCACTTCGGGGCATACGATCAGCCAGAATCTGTGAAAGATGAAATCGAAAGGCCGTTTAAAGGATCAAGGTCATCGCTTACAGATGAACATTCCATCATTGCGAGGGTGTGCAGAGTAAACTGGGCCTTTCATATGGCGAGGCTGTTGAGTCATACGCAAATGTGCGCCAATCAAGTGCGTTGCATGTGAGATGGGGTTTTCTATCACACAAGCCACTGCTCGCAACCTAAGCCCTGCCAGCTCGGACAAAACAACCCTCGTCATAAACACCCAACAGGGAACAGTTGTGTCGCTTGTGACCGATGGAAAGTGCGTGTGAGAGAGAGAGAGAGAGAGAGAGAGAGAGAGAGAGAGAGAGAGAGAGAGAGAGAGAGAGAGAGAGAGAGAGAGAGAGAATAGGGGTACCATAAGAGAGAATGGAACGAGCTCCTACCGTCATTTTTCCCCGTTCTGACGCAGTTAAACGAAGAATTATGGAGCAGAATGAGGTTCATGCTGTGGACGCCACCCTCACATTGCCCAAGTCACACAGCGGCGACAGAGGTAGTGGTTGATAGTTCGGTAGTTAAACGAAAGGCTTAGTTGTGTGAAGTAATCGACATGCCGGCCCACTTCCCGTAAGAAATATTGTGATTATATAGAAGAAGACGGGAAGGCGCTCTCCGGGACCAGGTGTTTATTCGACCGAAGTTTCGAGCTCTCACGCTAACCGATCGTCAAAGGATAGAGTATTGTAAAAATCAGTGCATATTTTACTCGCCTCTGCCGGGGGTGGCCTTCAGCAGCGCCATTGGTTTGTTCGCGGAAGGCCCGATAAGCAGCTGGCATATTGATTTGCCTATTAATCGTGTCCGCGGTCGAGTGCCACGCTTCCTACAGCAGGCGAGAAATTCGGTCGTCCGATTGACCCAAGATTCTCACGCAATCGAAGTCAAAGCCGTGCCCTGGCGAGGACGCGTGGGTGGCTACCAAAGAAAGTTTATCCTCTTGTCTCACAGCGAGCTCGTGTTCATGCAGTCTCTTGCGAATTTGTTTGCCGGTTTCGCCAACATAAGTGGCTTGATAACAATGGCAGCCTGTCCGGTAAATGACGTCGGATTTTTGCTTGATGGGAATTGGGTCTTTAGGTTGCACGAGTTGCCGACGGATTGTCGCTTCCAGTCCGTGAGCAAAGCCAAACCCAAAGTCGCTCACCAATCTAGCGCATTCTTCAGACATACCAGCTAGGTAAGGTACTACTCGCCAGCATTTCGGTTTTGGCTGCCTCTGAGTTTTCTTCCTTTGGCTTCTTGTCTGCATTTTTCAACAAAACTGCCAGGATATCCATTGATCATGAAGAGCTTCCACAGAAGCTGGACCTTCTTGTCAGCTGGTTCGGTGCAGTGGGTTTCTACACGGCGGTACAATGTTTCTCACGCAGTTGCGTTTGTGAAAGGGGGTGGTTGTCAAGGTTTATCCCCGCGTGGTAGATGCGCTGAACCAACACGGGGAACAGATCAGGGCACGGCAGGAGTCATCCGAGCTGAGCTCCAATGACAAATTTCGAACATGGAGGGGGCGTGGTGGTACGCGCAGATGCAGGCTCAGGCTGCAACAACCACTCTTGCCATTTATGGCACTCCCACTCCTCGGGATCAAAGTCAGGCGTGGCGGTACGGCCAGGGGAGTCTCTGGTCGCGCCCTCCACCTGCGCCCGACCCCGCTTTCGGTTTTCTTGACTCTGTCTTGACACCCGAAACAGACGGGTGAGGGAAGAGAGAGTACGGTAGCTGCGGCGCAAGTCTACTATCACTTAACACTAATTGATGCGCAATTTACCGCCCCTGCTGTGGAGCATACAATATAAATCGTCGAAACCAACGGTAGAACTCAGAATACGATAGGTATTCGTCATCCTCCTGTAAACCGTTGTTTTCAACTCTCATCGCATTTTCTGTATACGGGTCTAATCTTGTAAGTCCGGTAAAAACAGCACTGAAACCGACTGGCCAGTTAAGAAGAACGAAATTTCGGTTAATTCGCAGAAGCGAGAGATTAATTTGAGGATGGGGCGGAGGCGGCTTAGCCAAATCTAGTAGAAAACTTTCTCCGCATGTGTAAGTAACATATTTCGCGTGGTATGCCTCAAGAAATTATATGACTGCTGAAAAATGCAGACTATGCCAGGTGTGCGTAGCATTCCACGTATGCACTTTGCTTTCTGGCCTTGCATAATTTTCTCCATTTTCAGTATTGTTCTCTATAACTGCTATCATTACAAATTCCCTTCTGCACTAGAGACCCACCACGACAGAATCACCATCGTTCACAAGATACTAGGTTCGCAAAGCGAGTCAAGAGTACCGATCAATTCATATGGCAAGCAGACGCCGCCAGAATAGATCAAAGGTAAAAAATTCTCAAACGCAAACTGGGATTCACACTCGCCTCGCAGTTTCACAAAGTCGTGTGGATAAAAATATACATTAGTCGATCCTTCTTCTCCTTCCTTTCCTTAATACAATCGACGTTTAAGTTGTTAAGTTAGAAATGAGGGGTAGAGGGAAGTGAGGAGGGCTTACCTGGCGGAGACGGTGCTAGTAAAGGAGACACAGTCCTTGACACGTGACAAGGGTGTAGTGCCCGTAATGTCTTCCCACACGGCCGGTGAGGTACCGCCAGTGATGCTGCAGAGCAAACGTAGCGAGTTCATGTCACCCGGCTTACCAGTCAGGGCCGAGCGGGGTAGGGGTATAGTGAGGGTAATGGGTTTGTGGAATTTACGACGCCGCGGCTCGACAGTGACAATGGGTGAGGCCGTCACCCGACTGCCCACCAATCGAGCCACCAGGTCCGATGGAATCTGATGCGCCTACAACAGCGAAGAGACACAAAAGTGCAGTGCAGAACAGATGGCTTATTCTGTGACGTAAGAGGCGATAACTTCACATGAGAATACCAACGAAACCCCTAAAAACACAAAATAAATATAGAAAATGACAAGCGAACTGGGATGTGCATTTCTGGCTTGCCAGTTATCCATACCCTAACTAGAGGTTTGCATGAACGGAGGCGAAAACCAAACGCGAGATTGACTGTATGTTAAATTGAATGTTACACTAGTAGATCAAGATTCATAGGTCAGAAATTAACATCACACTCTGTTAAATTTTTTGGTATCTTAAAGTACTACATTGACTTTAAATTCCTCTTAAGCGTATGAAAAAAAACACGAGGAGTATCCGAAAAGTGCTAACAGCAATAAATTTCTTACTGTTAATCACAAACGTTCCACACCGGTTTTAACGCGGCGTTTGATCAACCACGTTCCCGGCCCAATGCAGTAAACATCAGTTTAAAACACGATAAGGGTGAAGTGAGCTTTTCCTACATACCAAGCCTGTTGGCTGTTTTTAGACCATTATTCAACTAAGTTGGTGTCTCAAGCAAGTTAGTACTTTCCTTTAGAAAAGGGTATAGATATTCAGATAACATAAAAAATTTCCACTGGGAAATAGGTCAAGCCAATGCTTTCAGATGCACATATCTAATAAAACAATCACCTCATTTCAGAGGCGAGATCAGAATACAAAATAGAAACGAAGTTATGGATCATATTTCTCTTCAAAAACACGATTTTCGGAAAGGAATTCTACTGAGACCCTACTAACCGGTAACGAACCACTGCACGATCTTGATAACGAAAACAATCGATAGGCAGGCGTGTAATACGGGAGCGGGGACAATGGGAGTATGACAGTTTAAAGGACGGAAAAGGACAGTAACGCGTTAGCAATGAAAAGATATATATTTACATATCGTCATCATTAAGGTGGGCTGGGTTTTTAGCACTGAATTAGACCGTATCACACACCTACCTACACGCCAGTCTAACACTAACCCAAATCTTTTCCATTGTGCGACGTTAGGGTTAACATTCGTTGTCGGGTTGGTAGCGTCGTAAAACGGTTCGTTGCACTTTTTTTCCATACCTCAATATCTCGTATTTCCAACACGTCAGCTATCACCTTATCAATACTCATAGTATATTTTTCATCTACTGGCAGATAACAGTAATGTATATCTTGTTCTACATTTGAAGAAAATCTATTTTCAGCAATTTCAAGTAGGAAGAAAACCCGAACAGACTGATTTTTCCTCGGAAATAGCGGATTCAGGATTGCGGGACGCACTGACTAAGGAAGGACTCGTATCCTGCAAATCTATGCAGGGCCCTCACCAACTCATACTCAACAAGGATCTATGTTCAATTCCTGCATTCCGGTTGTGTTCAACAATAGGTGCTTTCTAAGTATTTGAAGATATCCCTTACCCCCTAATATTTCTACATGGAATCCCAAGTTTTCTTTTAACCTTTCTCCGCATAGTTCAACACAAGCGCAGTTAAATTTCAGCCCCCTGGACAACAGAAGGACAAATCTTACAGCGGAATTTCGTTGGCTGTCCGCCAAACTTTAATTCGTGCACTTTAATGCCCACAAGTGAACAGTAGTCGGTCAAAATTACTCAAATCTAGTTTAAAGTACGTTACAAACTAAGTCACAAGGATCGTTCAGGTCTTAAGGATTTAACAAGGAGACGCACCGTAGGCGCCTACTTTTGAGATAGAGCTCATTGAAGCAATGGTTGAGTGCGCAAAAATATGCCGGAAACTGAAAAATTCGCGTAATGTTGGGTGGAACTGGAATGGAATAATTACCTTCAAGGCAGTCGGCATGCCAATGAGCCATTTCCGATTTGTGGATGAATCACCCTTAGTTGGTACCACCCAGCTATCAACGGCAACACGAAAGCTTAAGATGCATGACTGAAAGCGCAACAAAACCGACCTGTTCCTCTTGCCGCGGTATTTTTAGGGATCCTAAATGAATATGCATGCAGTAACATTCTTCGGAAGTCCACGTTATATGTGACTTCGGTTATCTAGCGAAGTCCGTTTCCTTTAGTCTATAGAAAGGATGCATGTTTGCACGCACCACCGATATTGTTAAAATAGGATACGTTCAATGACCCAGTATGAAAATGCTGACACTTTCCGACTTCCAATTTCATTGCAGGACTAGTCCCGCAACAGCTGGAAGGATTCGCCTTCTGTCATTATGAGCCTCCCAGAAAACACTCGAAAGTTGCTTAACAATATCTCCCCTGATATTCAGTGCATAAGGAGAAGAAACGAAAACAAGTGGCGTTCCATGAGGTTGAGCTTAAAGCAACGAATTCGGTCCCGGTATATAGGAAGCCGCCAATACAACACAGACCCTGAACTATTAGGGTACACACTTTTAAGGTAAATTGGTTGGGTTAGAACTCTTATTCCAAAGGGCCAAACACGCACTACAGATCAAGGCGAACGTTAACATGCTGGGTGAATGTATTAATAAGGATGGCTATTCGATTGCCGGAATCATATCGTTATTCATCTGAGTTTTCGAATTAATACTGAAGTCCATCCGCCGAGACAAAAGCACCAACAAAACAGGGGTAGGGATGCCTTGTATGGCCGCCTCAACAGGACAGGGAATACGAACCGCTCCGACCGCTTGAAATGGGTGGCCTTGCGGTAAATTTCAGGAATGGTGAATATACCCGTGTCTTAACGCTAACACTAATCTTAACATAAAACTAAATTGTCACCTTAATCGTAACCCTAGCCCTACCCTAAACCTAAACCCTACAGTTAACACGATAATAACCTTAACCCTTAGCCTAATCATGACCTTTACCCCAGCTCTGACCTTAACCTCAAACTTAAACCTAACACTAAACTTAATCCTAACCCTCACCTTAATCCTAAACGTAATTTCCTTAGAAAGTAGCGCAAATCCACGCATATGGTGGGCCGCTCCTTTCACCGTGTCCTATTTAGGCGGCCATACAAGGCATCCTTACCGGCAACAGTTATAGGGGGTAGGGACCAATTAAACATCAGTAACGCTAGTCCGGAGGTGACTGCGCAGGGTTCTGTAGGTCCGCGCCAGATCGATAAATCGAGTGATTGAGTTCGCATCGGAGACCCAGTCTTTAATCAATTCCCGGCTGGTCTTATATCTGAAGTAGGCCGTTATATTCTCGGCTGCGAACTTAAACTCGTGACCACCCCACAACTTTTGCTGATTTTGCTGCCGCTTTTACTTCCACCGATGGACTCTGAAAATCATTCGAAAGCTCATATGAATAAAGACATGATTCCGGCGAGCGAACAGCCTCCTCCTTCCTAACTATCGTATTAGAGGCAATAAGGAAGGAGAACCGGATGCCATCTACCTGGGCGACCAGCTTGCAAGCGACGGTCAACACCGAACCTCTGTGAACCGGTACGTCCCCACCTACTTGCACGTAACAATTTGGGACAAATTCAAGCACTGCCATCACGTCAATCGGAAGTCTACGAAGGCAGCAGAACGCGTCGCCGGGGGGATAGAGTCGCTTTCGCTCATCAATTAGAAACTACCATGCGCAGAGTATTCCTACAAGCGGGTTTCGGGTGTTATGGATTCGGTTTTGTGCAGCGAATGTCATCGGAATTACGCGGAACAGTTGACGTGCAAGCAAGTACGCACATGCGTGAGAAGGCCGGATAAACAATCACGGGTGCCGGCACATGAGAGCACCCACAAGCCCGTAACGGCAGGTGTCGATGCGTGGACAAGGCTAGCGCAAGACACAGTATGTCGTTAAAACGCGCCTGGCAGCAGAGTGAAAGGAAGCTACTGCGAACTGTCGACCTAGAGGGCTACTTCATCACGCTGAGAAGTCGCAAGCTTAATTGGGCGGACGAATCTTCCACGCTATATTTTGGAAATAGCAGACGATCCTGAATGCTGAAGGCCCGAATAAGAAGCTTGAAAATCGATGTAATTATTGGTAGGACATGGGAATAGGTACTCCCGTATTACAAGTAACCATGCGCTAAAATTCAAGGGTTAGGATGCGGGAAGAGGTAACCCCTTGGAATCTAGCGCAAGACCACCTGTCATAAAGGGGGTTCATAGTCCCATGTCCAACCTAACTATTTGTCACGAATATGTAAGGCTAGGTTTGAAAAAAGGGCAATAGAATTCAGTTGTTTTCGATAATTTTCTATCAGGACAGCAGTTTCATGATTAGTTAAACTCATGAAATATACAATATTTTTTAAGGAAAAATACTCACGGCAAATCCGGTTTAAATAACAACACCGGGATTGACAGATGGAAGGGATAATACGCAGAGTATGCATAATGGTTGGAGTATGCGGACATACGTTGAGCCGTGGTAGATCCAACGCCTGCACGGAATTCTGCACTCAGAGGACTGGGTTTTGCGTATCATACGGTCGTCATATCAACTGACGCAAGGATGCGGTAGGAGAATTCGAGCAAATTCGAGTAACCAACGAATCTCTTAAAGGATTTGATCAATATACAAAAGAAGAACTGTGTCGGTTAGGTGTGTCAAACTATAGGGTTAAGGTCTTTGCGCCAATCCATAGGCAAAGTACGCAAGAGCTTGTCAAACGCCCAAACTAGTGCAGTCTTACGACAAGTCGTTACGAAGAATGTGCAGGTCGAGAAAGTGACGTAGGTGCCTATATATGCATCGAATGTTTACCACATGCGACCCAAATCCAGAAACGTTGTACGTTATGTTCGCAACTCGAAAACGAATTTTTACTTGGATTCTTCCAGGCACTAACTTCGGAACGAACCTATCTCTGAAAGCAAATTTGCCATAATCATAACAGTGACGAAAAACGTATTACAAGGCATAGGAAAGGCGGCACCAGTCACAATTACAGCAGCAGGATTTCATAATTGCAGTATCCTTTACGGCGTGTATTGAGCCTGGTGACGGAACTCAGGCAACGAAACAAGACCGATAAGTTGCATAAAATATTACCGAGGCGACAACAAAATGAACAGGAGGGCGAAAGGAGACAGAAGGCAACATATAGTGGCCACACACCTGAAGTCCAACGCGAATTCTCTTCTGGAGGGTACCTTCGGGGAAGACGGCCTGTACCTGAGGAACCACAGTTGAACTTAGCACGCCACCATCCGACCCGATCATAGCTATTTCCTGGCGTAGGCGGCTGACTACAGCGAGGTACTGAGGGAAGTCAGTCAGGAGGACACGGATGATACGTTTCTCACGCAACTGCTCAGCCGTCTCGAGGGAATCTGTACGAGAAATTTGAATTGTAAGGCACGGAAAAGGCAACTGTCGAACTATGACGGACTGAAGTCGTCACAAGTGCTTCATAGAGGTCACAGAGACTGCTAGGCGTCCCCACTGGTGTCTTTACGAACTTGATTTAGCAAGCCTAGATGACAGTTGGCATAGTAGTGTTCCGTGGCTGAAATTGTCGGAAGGTAGACAGTGTACAGGATGAAACAGCAGTCAATTGATAAAAGCAGCGGGTGTTACCTAGTCAGGCACCACTGGCAGGCACAAAGGAGACTAGATTGACCATATCCGGATTATTTTCAGTCGTAAGTCAGTAGTTTGGTGGGTAACACCCATACGCCACCCGGTAGAACATGAGAACAGTAAACGCTCGTAGTACAGGTGGAGTTGCGCTAAATTCCAGGGAAATTAGGGTTTGGGTTAGGGTTAGGTTTACAGTCAAGGTTCGGAAGCAGCCAATAAACCAATCCGTGAACCAGGTAAACAAAGGTGTACCTTAGCACATATTATTTCCAATCAGTGGGAACGCGAATCGGATAGCAAATCTTGGTGCAGGTAAATCCGCGCAAAGAACTTACCAAATTTCGATCCAAGAGCTTGCCGAACAGCCTGATCTGAGGCCTCCAGTGAGTGTTCTTTCCAAGTTTCTGCATCATCACTGCGAAGGACAACAATCTCGCGCTGTCGCCCACGAAGAGAGGCAAAATGAGGTATCTCCAGAAGCACAGGGCTGTTAAAGGAGCACGGATGAGGGCCCAATTCAATGATGCTGAAGAGTAAAGAGAGGAAAGGGGCGTAAGGAAGAAAGTCTACGCTGAAGGGTAAAACAATTTATCAAAGATCATACAGCTTTGTCGGGTACAACGGGGTTGCCTTATGTAAGGAACAAATCGTAACACAACTCGATGGTTGTTGTCTAGTTTGGTCAACACATTTGTAACGAAATGTTATCCGAGGAAAACATTTTTAGTCTAGAATGGTAGGGAAAGTTCTCCTCGAAGGGCTCGTCGAAATCTATGTGTCCTAAATTGTATAACAAGTATAACATATTTGATAGGTGACCTCTCTGATAATCTTTTGAAGGCAGACACGAATTAAAGTTATAATAGGGCAGAAAAAGGCATGAAATTTGAAAAATCTGACCCTAAAGAATCCACTCTCATTCCACCTAAAAGCTTTGATGAGGGAATATCCGACGGCCTATCGATTGGATCGAGCCCAGAGGGCGTCCAAGCAAGAGAAAGATAATAGGTTAGGTAACCTCTTTGACCTTACCGGCAGGCCAGACCCTCGCCATCGTTGAGCTGCGGAGGTGAAGCAGTTCGCTCAGGACGCAACATCCGGCAGGTGACCCGTGTAGGGGCACTTGCGGCACTGGGGGGGCACCAGGATGCGGAGGCCCGCGTGTCGGCTACCGCGCATCGATCCGCCACGTGCGTCGACGAGGAAAGAGACCAAGAAGCTGAAAGGAAACCAAGAAAAAATCACAAATATTGGCTTCTGGTCGTATTCTATAGTTCGGAAAATCTTTCCTTCATAGTTATCGAAGTCATAGCTTGGTACAAGTTGCGTATGCTAGATCCAAAACTCGGATTTTGCATGGAGAACCAACATGAAAGGCAGTTGTTTTAAAGGACTTAAAATATGTGACTTCATCCATTAAAACGTAATAATGGAAATTCGAAAGCATCCATTTTAGGCTACCCAAAAAGTGCATTTTATTTACTAGCCTAGGCCTTTCCGGAAAAAATCCTTTTTGCATGCAAAATATGTTTTTAATTTAGCAGTCCAAATGTTCATAAATTTAAGCAGAAATCTACATTACCGTATATTCGGGTAATTTCCTACAGCAGATTTAATTTGTGCATATGGGCCTGTTTTTATTTTGGAGGAGACCAGTGTAACCTCAAGAGTTTTATCAAACAAGACTTTCCGCACTTAATAAAGCTTTTTCGACCCGCGTAAACAGTGAGAACCAGTTTACGAACAAACATATTATTTTTACAAAAACCAGACGTTTTATTGATTGTTAAATAGCGGATTTGCAAATCTGTAAATTCGTACACTAAATGCCGGTAATAAAGACTGCAGACAACCCCTCGGCCTGTCAGTGTGTGACCTTATGAAAACTTTCATTCCTCTGATGTCTCTGTTGGCGAAATCAAGCGAAATACTCTTCGTTTTAATCATCTCGAGCAGTCCAAAAACTTAAAATTTTTCGATTTCCCACACCAAAATTTTGCAGCACGTGACCGGACATAACATACTTGAATTTGGGACAGAAAGGATGAAAATGAAAATGTACGCATTATGTATTTCACAAACATGGGTCTACTCACGTGACACCAATTTACGCGTTTTCGACATTTTCACTTTTATAAGAAAACTTTTTCGTTCTAATCGTCAAAGTAGTATTTAGTTAGGTTGCTAAGGGTGCAACACGCAGACAGCTGTTTCATGATTGTTACCAATCATCAGTACGCTATATGTCTTACATAGGAAGTACTTGTAATACTAACTTTACGTTTTCATTTAGTTGGACGTTGTTCAATATTGGTTCGGTTTTGGCGGATGTGTTCGCGCTGGCTTCAGTTTGATTATTGATTTTTCGTGAAGTTAGGCATATTTCATCTGTTGCGTCAAATCCTGTATCTAAGGGTAATTCCCGATGACCAGAACTTTATCATCCCGCAGTAAAGCGGAATCTTGTTGGGAATTTACCGTACCATTCCTAAGCTATTCACGTCTTGGTAGCGCTGCCTCTACTGGTTTTGCGGCGGTTTGTGCAGAAAATCCAAAGGCCTTCTTTGTTTTAATACTAGCCTTTGCTAAATTCCGACTTCCTATAAAGCCCGTGGACACACTGAAAAACCGCGAGGTCAAGTGAGAAACCTCGTACTCCAGGAGTGCCCGTCCTCCCATATATTAAAAGGCACCGTAGTAAAATAAAGCGACCACTTACAGGCACGTACATCAGCAATTTGCGTGTCACTGGAAAATGGGGTAATTTGTCTCTTGTGGGCTGTAATTCATGTGCAAAATTGCAGGGCATACGTAAAAGCCGAAACATAGAGATGCAACGAAAAGCCCTTATCTTGGAAATCATCAGGTCAACCAGTGAGCTTTACGGACAGCTGTTAGGGTTCAAGCATAGACGCAAAGGTATACGTTTAATGGATTTACACGAGTAGATTGAAAGGAAAATGATACAAATGATACAAAATGATACAAAGGGCACGCAACACGATATTGGGCTAAAAATAGAGGTCATACGGGAGTCAAGGGACAACGGAAAAACCACAAACACAGAGTCCGCCTGCTAACCTATTTCTATGTTGTTCCCGGGCGTTTAAAGATCGCGGATACCGGAAAGGCCTCCAACAAAGGTTAGCTGCGAAATAATCAAGTTTTCTGATCCGGCGAGTCATGCAGCGGTTGTCTGTAGAAAGGTCACATGTCATGACTACTTTACGATATAGCCTTCGCTCAATGAAGCTCCAACGGTGGCACAATAGGAAAGCCTCAAATTTCTATACTAGAGCGGTGAATGGCGATGTCAACATTCGGCACCAGGTATTACAGAAAATCATCCTTCTACCAAATCCCCTCACGCAATATCTGCACATGAATTAGCCGGGTTTTGGACTACCACAAGACTATAATCCGCGCGCTCTAATTAAAGTTGCCAAGGGTCCGTGGTGCCAAAAGAAACAGCTTGCTGTCCAACAACAAGAATCACAGAGTAGAGGGCGATAATGGGTAGTAACATCTTAACTTGGAACTTCTTATCCTCAGCACTCACGAGCGTTCGCAATGCGAGGAGCAACCACTGATCCAGAGGTGATACCGAAAAAACAGGACTGACTGAAATTTCCACTTCTGGCTTTATTGCCGTTGTCGGTAAATCATACCTTAACACCGAGCAGGCACCTGAGATTTGAACCCGAGTCACTTATATGTAGCTGTTTTTAATTCAAAGGCCATCTACTTCATATAAGGACCCACAATGTGGCAACTGTGATAGGAAATATCAAGCTGCAAGCGCCTGTCGCTTGCCGATCTATGGTTGTAGGACGAAAATGGAAAATTCACTTATGGAGTTCTGGGTTGAAGGCACTCGGATTTAAGTAGCGGGTACCCTGCATCGTTGGAGTATAGACGATAAATGGCAAGAAAGAAGCCAGCAACTGTATTTTAATCGTAAGTGTCTTTATCGGTAACACACCGAGGAAGCCCAAGTCAAAGTATAGGTAAATAAACAGTAATGCTTGGTTTGCATTAAAATGAAAGGAAGGCCAGCTGTGAAACAGTTCGTGCGACATTAATAAATTTTTACCTATGTGGACTACGGTCTGAAACGCATACGAGGCTTTGTAATACGGACATTATGACCCGAAACACTATGGTAATGAGAACTAGGGGATTCAATAAAGGATTGCTTGATTACGCTTCCAGGAGAATGGAAAAGAAGAGTGATGAGGGGAGGAAGAGCGGTGAAAGAGTAATGCAACAGCATTCACGAAAATCGATGCTTCTGAGCTTCATTTATCTTTCCCAGTAAATGTTGACACGTGCTCGGCTATTTATAGTGAGGACATTACGCGATGGATAGACTTCACTAGAACTCAGGATCTCGCAGAAATCAGGAGGCATTACCTCAAGACATACTTCAACTTCGAAGGGATCACATATGAGCAAACGTAGGGCACCCCGATGGAGTTCCCAAGCTCTGGGCTGATTGCTGAGAGCGGTCTTGCAAAAACTCGAGAGACGGTTGTTCGAAGAGTACAAACCCAAATTTTGAGCACGCTACGTTGATGACACCGTTGTCATAGATCAGGATAGAAGCACCTACTATAAAGAGCAACTGAACTCGATTTTATCAGATCTACAGTTCAGGATGGAAGAAGAAGGGGGCAGGCGTCCGTTCAGGGATGTTCTCGTCTGCCACCAACCGTACGGCAAAATAGCGACGTCAGTCTACCAAAAACCGACGAGCATGTTGCAAATGGTGTTACAATAGCAACCACCCGCTGCAACACAAACTGGCCGTTATCTGCGACTGTTTCTGATGATGGGTTCGAATGTGAATCCAAAACGTCAGACCAATAAACCTCTTCCAGTGATCGCATCTTCTCCTTACAACAAAGCTGTTTACGCACGCTATACAAGACGGGTAAAATCTCACCGCAGCACGCCAGCCGCGAAACGGGGCGTGATAAGGCTTCTCCGAGAACTTTTCAGAGTCAACGGCTATCAACGAGCGTTTATTGAACGGAATCGAATACCACAAAAAGGCGGAACGAAGAGCGTTGTCACCCAAGTCATAGGGGCGCATTCCGTATATGAAAGGGATCTCCGAAAGCGTGGCTAGATTCCTCGCGCCCCTAGATACAGGAGTTGCTCACAGGCCTAACTCAGTAATACGCGAGCAAGCGATGCAGCCTAAAGACCCTATCCGTAAGCAGAAGTCAGCCGTTGTCTACCGACTTCAATGCAACTGCGGAATGTGCAATTATGTCGGAGAGACCAGCCGACAGTTACAAACGAGGATGCATGAGCAACAGTTGGCCTTACAAAGGTTGGACCCAAAGTCAGAAGTAGCAACCCATCAGACGCAGATGAGGCACATCTTAAACTTTGACACAGTTGAAATTGTGTGCCGAGGCGATGGTCACACTTAAAGGTAGATAAACGAAGCTTGGATGTCTACCGCCACATTAATTTGCCTGCCCCTATCTGGTTTTACGAACCTTCTTAACAGGATACAGTCATGGCGTGGAATAATCGAGGCCACCAACTACCTCCGCGGCCAAAGAGGGTGGGGGTGAAATAAGTCATAGTGAGACGCAGACCGGCGCAGCTTCACAGCCAGTCAACGGGGGCGGCGGCGACACAAGTGACAGATAAACAGTTAGTCAGACGAATCGACACAGTCCGTATTGGCAGGCTACATACAAGGCAAAGAGCAGCATATAATAAGAACTGAGAGCGCGAATTACCAGTCTCTGAAGAGGGGTAAACGAAACCACTGACCGAACGTCAGATACACAATAAACCTCTCCCTGTAAACGACCCACCTTCTTTAGACTTCACTAACTCGGAATCAAGCTAACTGGAGATATTGGGCGCAGTTGTTAACGCAACGCGTGGCACACACATCCGGGAAGACGGGTTTACTCGTCAGCCTATTTGCTGCATATCCGGCGTGTCGAAGTCCGGCGGATAGTGGTTTCAGCGAGGGCAAGCTGTCGAATAATCAGGGCCCCGGTTCTGACGAAAAAGCAGACGCGGACCGGCAGAGACAGTGTTACTATGGTGTGGAGGGTTGAGTTCCAGCACAGCGACCACCTCATAAAATACTAGAAAGCCGGAAGACAGCAAGAGGACATGGCGACTGTCATCCGTCATTAACTTTATGTGTCACCCCTCCTTTTGAATAAGTTTTGATCCAAAATGCTGGAAGAGATAAAAGTAAGGATGAATTATATGGCCTCTGAACGAAACATGGCAATAAGAACACCCATCCTAGTAATAAATGTGCTTGGGCACATAATCCCGGGATAGATAAATACTCTTGGGTCCTAACTATTATATTAACCCTAACATAGACCTAAACCGTAGCCCTAATCTTAACCCTAACCGTACCCTAAACACATCCTAAAGCTAACACGAACCGTAAGCTCAACCCCTAATTTAAACCTAGGTTACCTTAACGCTAACCTTAAACCTAACCCTAACCGTACACTTAAGCCTATTTGTCCTGGAATTTGGCTCAAATGCACCTGTATTGCGGGCAGTTCCTGTTCTTATGTCCGGTTTATCGAGCCATATAACTCATCACTACCGATATAAATTCTAAAAAGCAATCCCGGTGGCTGTTGGGGACCATCTGTACTTTGAAATGTTGTGTACAAAATTCCTGATAATGCTATTAAGATCTCTGCTACAGCATCCCAGGGAACAGACGCAGTGGTGTGTGCGAAGTCTGTGAGCTTAATTATTCATTTGCCAATGGATCCTAGGTACTTGAAAACGTAAGATAGACCGATCCTCAATCCTTGTGCTCAAATTTCGACGATACATAGTCTTCATTAGTCCACAGAAGCGAGCAGGCGAGTTATAGGAAGCAGTTATGAAGATGGAAACATGATCACTAATAAATCTCTTATGCCAGTGACCGTGTCTCCTTTTCCGAGTCTTTATTAGTACCGTGTGAATGCTTGCTGACTGGCTGAAGTCTGGTTCTTCGACCAGGGCTCTCGGCCAATCAATTTCCTGAGGGTCAGCTTCGTTTCAGCCTGCACCACTGAGACTAATTTAAGTCCTCTGGCTCATTGAAGACGGACAACACACGCATAGCTTGGCTGGGAATCGGTCAGTAGCCGGATAAAGATGTGCATGCCTGCCCATCTCAGACCCTCGTGGAGCCGAAAAAAGGAAAAGGAACTAAGCTGCCCTTCAATAATATCAGAATTGATGGTGAACAAGGATTCCGGAGACTTGGGTTCAGGAATCGAGAGCGTGCTCGGCACCCTTGTCATGAAGCGGCCACATCGCGAAACTGATTCTTCTACATTGACATGGCTTCAGCCTCGTCAGCCACTGTGTTCATATACAGTTATCTTGAGCAGAATTTGCCGTCGTTATGTGGTTGACAAGGGAGGGTGAAGTAGATGCTTCGAGAGTCCGCTTCACTATAAACAAACTCATGCACAAATCAGGTCTGCGTCTTCTTTGGGACAGTGGCAGTCCTGGTCGTTTGCGATGTACGAACTTATTGTCGTTAGTTTTCACAGGAACTACAAAATGTACTACGTAATAATTTCTTTGTCGGCTGTGTATTTCGTACAATTAACTTTTACGACGTGAGACGACCTACCCGACGGGACGAGGGAGAAACCCTAATAGAAATATTTGGCCAAAGTTCAATGATCTTTGCAAATAGGTAACAAAACAAGGAGGACGAAATCGGTTGCTCGGTAAGGAAGGATGAGATATTTTTGCTCATAAAAGTGTTCATCGTTATGCAAAACCAGAGGGCCCACGCTAACATCCACTTGGAATCTTGTTGCTAAATGAAGGACATCCATTGTCGCGTTAGTTGCTCTTTCTATAAACACTATAAGACTGGCTTATTCGTCAACATTCTGCGTGCGCATAGAGTGAAAACATTGTTTTTTAATAAGGTTTGGACTAATCCTGATAAATTTGACTGTAATTAACCGATAAGCAGTAGTACAAAGCACAGACGTACTGCACCGCACACGGAAAATTCAACAAACTGGAATCAAAGGCAGTTGGGATGGAGGAGTAAATTAGCATGCTGAACGCTGAAATTCAAGGCGAAGCATAATAACAGAAAACGGACGCGCACTGATCCACCAGGGTAAACTAATACGCCTCATGAGCTCCAGAATGGAAATCAAACTGCATAAAAATAAACTCAGGAGTAATCAACAGAGAAGCAAAGAGGCAGCTGAGATAAAGACACTAAGACAAACAAACTCTACTATTTGGTAGGCAAGTCGTTCGCAATTCCAGCAAAATAAGTGAGCAGAGGGAGGGTGGAAGTCGTGGGATTAGTAAACGTTTTCATAGAGGACGTACGGTGGTTTTTATCAGAGGGCACGAAGAGGAAGGCGCTTAAGGTGGTTCATATTCAGTCTCGAAGAGTTAAACGGAAGAACTGGGGTCAAAAACATGACCTGCTTTTTAGAGCCAGCAAACCCCGGAAAGGAGCCTAAATTTCACATCATTACACCAACCTCTATATTTTGGCCTCCTCTAAAGTAAAGAGTTAAAAACGGTTGGAATATTAATTAAGGTAATACTACTTTGATGCGAAATTAGGCCTGATCCACTAAGAAAACAGCAAAGTTCATACGCTTGTTCTCAGGCAGAATTATCAAGACAATGGTCGCTTCGGCATACTTACCAGTCGTGTTCAATACGTGCGACATCTGGCCCGATCTTCTTGACCGGTAAGACTACTACGTCGTCGGTAGATTCTGCTGGAGTTTCAATACCCATTTGTTTACGAGAACTTAGTTCCTCTTTCTCGCTTATTGCGAAAGGAAACAGCGACACGACCACGGATAGGATTCAGTTAAAGGCGCAGCACTAGTGCGAACGCTGTCGACGCGGACATGAAGCCATGTGGCAAGGTCGACAGGCCAACCAATCAGTGTACGAACTTATACTTGCTTGTTCGTTCATTGGCTTGGCCTTCATAAGGCCTGCTCTCAGCGTTAATTTGCCACAGCGCCCAATGCGCACGTGCATAGTCTCGATTGCAGCCGCTTCGCCCTGTGAGACGCCCGCGGGTTAATGGGCGCCTGCCCTGGCATCAGCTTAAACAGAAAACATCACACGCACGCTGCAGCATTCCAGTACCCGATTGGTTGTCGATTCGTGTGACTGTGTCCAGAGTAGAAGAAATTATGGGGAACGGGGAGATACCTATACCTTCCCCTTCTGACAAAGATAATACCTTCATTGGTGGGTAGTTTTCACGAAGTGCAGCTAAGAGGTAAGAATTCAGAGCAAACGATCACTTGCGCATGCATATCGAAATATCCCGTGAAGTTAGTAAGACAGCAGTACAGGTCACCCAGTTCACATACTTGAGTTATGAAGGACTGTTTCCCTGAACCTTTATAAGAAAATGGCATCAAGCATCATGAAGAGAA
Source organism: Schistocephalus solidus (assembly GCA_017591395.1). Lineage (NCBI taxonomy): Eukaryota > Metazoa > Platyhelminthes > Cestoda > Diphyllobothriidea > Diphyllobothriidae > Schistocephalus > Schistocephalus solidus. The sequence continues at coordinate 117,446 of WEDG01006316.1, read as the reverse complement.
GTCGGTGGGAGACGGTGGCATTGGCCTAAACAATTAACTTTTTTACTGCATATCTTTATTCGGTAAGAGAAAGGTAGAAGGAAACAGAAATCTGAACAACAAACCAGCTTCGTTCATGTTCGAGATTTGTCAGAGAAAACCTCGTGTGAACTTTCAACGTCACTAATAAATTAGGATATCAGTCGCTTCTATTAGCAGATTAGGATAATTTTCTCCCTCCCTCCCTCCCTCGCCCAAAACGCACTCATCGTCTTCAAGCCACCTCTGGCTTTGAGCTTCCTAAACCACCCCAGTATTCTTTGAAAGATTCTTCAGCAATACTAAAGTTATGTGCTATTTCAATAGGTTTCAGATCATCTGGAACGAGGAATTTTACGTCATTGTGAAAAACGGGAGCCAATATAGTTGAAAAAAACATTATATCTGAAATATTGAATTGCTGGCCTCTTCCGAAGTAGCCCTGGCATTTTGGGTGACAAATGTATCCATAGCTGGCTTCCTAACTGCAATCGGAGGCATAACGTCGAAAATGACTTTGTTTTCTGGAAATTAGTAGGGGATTTTTGCAGATTTAAATAATTCATTTGACCCACTTGTGAAATCCTCGGCGGCCTCGGTGGGATGCGAACCCACGCCAGGACGGGGGAAGGCTTTAGTACATCCAACTGATCTACGAGGCCCTCATCGGGAGCCGTGAGTTTAATCACACTTAGGTCAAGTTACGCGCCAAGCCAGGTGGGGCTTCGTAGATCAGTTGGCTAGAGCGTTGACTGTACTTAAGCCCTTCCCTTGCTGTCGTGGGTTCGAATCCCACCGAGGCCTGCGAATTTTTCACAGGTGGGTCAAATGACTTTCAGAAAATTTTAAATAATCTCCAAGTATTGACAAACGCTTTCTCACACTGAACATTTTATCCTAGATGTGGCGGTCCAGATTTTATGCCCACCTATAAACCCTCAAAATAAAATAAAATTCAATGAACTAAAAGAAACAAGAGTGGAGACTGGCAATAGAAGATTGATGCCAACCGATTGTTTACGGGACTCACTTGTCCCGTTGCACCTTGGGCTGACTATCGAGTCCCATTAGCAGCCACACAGCGGCTAGCAGTATAGGCAGAAGAAAATTGCCGACAAATACAGGGGAGACTGTAATGACCACTTCTGACTTATTAGCCATCATCGGTCAGTTATACCAAACCCCAGGTTTTGCAACACCTGAGGATCGAACTCGCGACCTGTTGGCTGGAGAGAAAATGCATTCTCTACGCATTCCCCTACACATTCTCCCTTGCGCGTTCTCTCTACGCATGCTCTAGTTAAGTAAGTTATTCAGGCATGCGAATTACTGGTAGAGCAACAAAATAGGCGTCAGTCCAAGGGTGCGCCTAAACAAGGGTGCGCCTAAACTTGACTGCAGTGTCATAGGCCGATGTGATGTTGTTTGGGCTAATGCATTTACAACTGGCTGAAATACTGATGGGTGACCGATGCAAGTATGCACTGTATGGAGTGTTTCTAGTTGCAAACTTTGCTGAATGTTTACTAGAGACGTGCTGAAAATTTCAAATGAACGGAAAGCGTCAAGCCAGTGTTTCTGCCGACAAACGTAGATTTGGTAAGCAACCATTTTAACTAAAAAACCACTAATCTTGAAATGGCAGCTTGTGCTAGTTTCTTCATCGCTGTATATGGACAGTTTTGGTCCACAATTGGTGAGCTAATCGAATATAGTGCAACAGGTTACCTTAACGTGGCCGACCCATCTTTTCGGTGGTCAAATAGATGAAACGTGTGAATTTAAGGAAAAATGCTTTTCTCGAACCCTATTAGGTCGATTCAGTCTTGACTATTTGGGTTTTTTGTGATCGAAATTTAGGCATATTTCTCGGAACCTAGGTTGCTAGCTCAAACGGAATACAGTGATACATAAATTTTCACACACATATGTAATCTGCTTTCCCTTTTCACAGCGGACCGCAGATGTAAACGTCAGCCAAGAGGTTCCGTGACTTAAGGGTACAACGATGTATTGCTTGCCAGCGTGCCCGGTTTCGAGCCCAAATTTCTAATTTTGTTTTGACGATAGCCAGTAAATGAAGCCACATCAAAAAAATATTATCAAGATTTCAATTCAATTAGGCGTGCCAATAAAAACAGGGAGGTTAAAAGGCGGGTTGGGGTCGCTTCAAACACACCCCTTAAGACCTCGTTAGGACATGCTGGATGACTAAGCAAAAGAGTACGGCGAAAACTGTGGTGGGAGAGTATAGAAAAGTAGACAAATTTCACAAACATGAGTGTTTTGGCTAGAAGCCAATAAATAGTAACGGGTTGTTATTGGAGGCTCCTTAAATCACAACGAAATGACAAATTGTCAATTATCGAGAGCAGCGGGTCGGTAGAGATAAGAAAAATACCGAAGGCCTTAGTCCTCATCACCATAATCTACCCTAATAGGAGATAATTGAGCAAAATTATGCATTACACAAAGGTTCAAGTCATAGCTAATGAACTATTTCTTGAAGGTTACGAAGTGAGAGGAAATTTTTGATGCATTTTACCTTTCTGGGCATAATTTTCTGACGTTACCTGGAGGTGGTAGTGAGTTATTTGTAACTTTCTGAAGTCTGACTTTTCAGATGCTCACGGGACGAAATTCAAAGTAAAAAGCAGACTTCACAAACCTTCTGGAGACCAAATCGATTGGAATGCCTTAGGCTCTACATGTCATCGGATATTTTACTCGTATATCCCGCGTATTCACACTTTGGAGGTTGATTTCTCACGCAAAATTTTGAAGGGCTTCTAGTAATCCTTGGCCCGATAAAGCCTAATCGTTCCGCTTTCCGTATCGAACTACTAAAATAGTATGCCATGTGTTTGCCTACAAAGTCACCCTGATCGAATATACTCTTATCAGGCCTAAGAGAGCTTCACTAGTGGTGATCATTTGGTTGTCACAGATCTGCTTTCTGGAAGAGACGATAATGCTCTTCCGTATCTACACACTTTATCATATGAAAACATTTTTCAGGAAACCCAAAAAAATTAGACAGTAGTGGTAGGTTAAAGGGGTGTAGGGGTACTAGTAAGGGGTGGCACCACACAGATAGCATTTGGTCGCTCCATTTGTCTCGTACAGGTGGTGAATGCTCCTGTGGCCGCCTCTAACTGGTACCCAACTCTCACCTGTGGCTCCTCGAAGTTGGGTTCTTTCCAGCGGCCACACCCTGGGCAACCGTCATGACCAGCGGGCTAAACCAGGTGAGGGTCTCCGGTATTGTGTGTGCCTCCACACCCGGTATGTCTAACACCCGAACTTCCCGCCTCCCCCTCTCAAAAGCCCTACGGTGGGGGCGACAGCAACCCCGTAGGTGACCCAGGCTAACTCGGGTCGTTCTCCCACTAAGACAAAACCGTGACCCATAGTGGAGTTCGGCAGCCGTCCGGGATGTCCGAGCAGCCCTATTTAGGGACAGCACTGCTTGCCTCCTCGCGGAGAAAAGGGCTAGAAAATGGACCCTAAACAAATGCTGGTTATCACGTCTTTTGCAGCCGGCCGCGGCTCGCAGATCGCAAAATACGCGGTCGTAAAACTCAAACAAACAACAATACCCCCCGGCCCCATCCCCTCGCCATACTATCCAGGCTGCTTGGGTGAGTCCACTCACACTAGCAGCCTGCAATGTTCGTTCCGGTTTAGACAATCCTAGGAGCAACCGGCCGGAACGGAGGACGGCGCTAGGCGCTCGGGAACTGTTGCGCTACAAGGTGGACATTGCTGCTCTCAGCGAGACCCGATTCTCTGAGCAGGGTCAGCTGGAGGAGGTGGGTGCCGGCTACACCTTCTTCTGGAGCGGCCGGCCAATGGCTGCGGGAGATGCAGGATGCCTGGATGATCTGAAAGGCTAGGAAATTCAGGGGTATGTGGACCGCAATGAAATGAAAAACATTTTAAAAGCCATCAAGGCCATCTACGGCCCGTGTATCAAGGGGACTGCACCACTGCTCAGCTCTGACGGCACAACACCGCTGACAGAGAAATCGCAAATTCTGAAGCGCTGGGCCGAGCACTTTAGAAGCGTCCTTAATTGCTCATCAGCCATCTCCGATGCTGCCATTGACCGGCTCCCTCAAGTGGATACGAACAATGATCTGGATCTGCCGCCTTCCCTACCAGAAACCATCCGGGCCGTGCAGCAGAGTTCCAGCGGTAAAGCACCGGGATCCGACGCAATCCCACCGGAAGTCTACAAGCACGGTGGGCCCCGGCTGATGGCAGAACTCACAACACTCTTCCAGGAGATGTGGCGCCAAGGACAAGTTCCTCAGGATTTCAAAGACGCGACCATCGTCCATCTCTACAAACGGAAGGGGAACCGGCAACTCTGTGCTAATCACAGAGGCATCTCGTTGCTCAACATCCCCGGGAAGATCTTCGCCCGTATCCTTCTCAATCGTCTGAACGGTCACCTTGAGCAGGCCTGCTCCCGGAAAGCCAATGTGGCTTCCGCCGACACCGTGGAACAACCGATATAAACTTTGCCGCCCGCAAGCTACAAGAGAAGTGCCAGGAGATGCGAACTCACCGACACACTCCCTTCGTGAATCTGACGAAAGCCTTTGACACGGTGAATCGCGACGGATTGTGGAAAGTCATGCAGAAATTCGGCTGTCCTGAGCGGTTCACGCACATGGTGCGTCAGCTTCATAAGGGGATGACGGCGCACGTCACTGACAACGGGACGGTATCCGAAGCATTCGCAGTGACCAACGGAGTGAAGCAGGACTGCGTACTGACCCCCCCACCTCTTCAGTCTCATGTTCTCGGCTATGCTGATGAACGCCTACCGTGATGAGCAGCCTGGTATCCGCATCGCCTACAGAACTGACGGGCACCTTCTCAACAGTTGGCGTATGCAGGCTTCAACGCGCGTGTTTACGACTACAGTACATGACTTGCTCTTCGCGGAAGACTGCACCCTTAACACTGTGACGGAAGGGACATGCAAAAGTGCATGGACCTCTTCGCAGCAGGCTTCACCGATTTTGGATTTACAATCAGTACAGCCAAAATAGTTGTCATGCATCAGCCACCGCCAAGCGCGGAATACAATGCTCCCCGAATCAATGTCAACGGTGCTCAACTCAAAACGTGGAAACCTTCGCTTATCTAGGAAGCATGCTGTCGCGCAACACGAGAATCAATGACGAGGTTGCCCAACGGATCACCAAAGCTTGTCAGGCCTTCGTCAGGCTGCAGGCCTCCGTGTGGAATCACCACGGTATTCATTTGAACACCAAACTGAAGTTGTACAAGGCCGTCGTCTTGACAACACTCCTTTACGGAGCGGAGACCTGGACCGTCTACTCGAACCAAGCCAGGAAGCTGAATCACTTTCATCTCAGCTGCCTCCGCAGAATACTGAATCTGAGATGGCAAGACAGGATACCGGACAAGGAATTCCTGGAGCGGACCGGAATCCTCAGCATCCATGCCATGCTGAGGCAAGTGCAACTGCGATGGAGCGGCCACCTGGTAAGAATGGACGACGAGCGACTACCCAAACGACTTTTCTACGGAGAGGTCGCTGCGGGTGCTCGCCGACAGGGAGGTCAAAAACGACGCTACAAGGACACTTTGAAGAAATCGCTGAAGCAACTGAAAATCAACCCGGTGACCTGGGAGGACCTCGCCCAGGATAGACCGGCATGGAGAAGATCCGTTAATTCGGGCTCAGCAATCTATGAGGCCAACCGGATCGACGCCGCCAAGGCCAAAAGAGCGACACAAAAGTCACCAGTGCCCCGGACCAAAATCGTCGATGCCCAGGCCTGCCAACATGCCCGCGCTGTCAAAGCATCTTCCGCGCGAGAATCGGCCTGGTTGGACATCTTTGGACGCCATGTACCAAAAATCCGACAATTCCAACTTCTACGTCAAATTCTGCCAACCCTCCTTCAGACTCCCCCACCCTCACTCCTGGCATCAATTCCATTACTCCCAGCATCATAGTGACCACATGCCTCTGATCATCGCCTGTTACGCACACCAGCGCAACCACCACCACCGCCTTCGCCTTCACTACCACCACCATCAGCGATGGGGAATCTCTCCTAAACTGTCCTCAATGAGACCGCTCATTCACCTCACGCATCGGCCTGATCGGTCACTTGCGAATCCATCGTACAGATACTGGTGAACCAATGCCTGGAGCAACAACACAGCGGAGATCGTTGCCTCCACTGTCCTCACTGTCTTTGCGCATTCACTCATCGCATAGGCCTATTCGGTCACATGCGCATCCATGACAGCGGAATTCACCGCAATGCCGACAACACCGATACATCATGCACACCCTCCGCTCCTGCCATTCTTACCACCACTGCCACCCCCACTACCATGAATGAGATCCCCCCAGCCTCTACCGAATTCTCCTGTCCACAATGCACCCGCAACTTCAACTCACGAATCGGCCTGGTCTGTCACCTGCGAATCCATCGCACGGAGGCTGGTGAACCAGGGCCTGGGGCTCCAACATACAGTCACCGCGCCCGCCTCCACTGCCCTCACTGCTGCCGCACATTTACACAACGCATGGGCCTATTAGGACAATTGCGCCTCCACGAGAACCTGCGGAAAACCACCGGAGGCTAAGCCACATCAGCGCAAACCATCTACACTAATACATGGACAAAACCCTCACAATCATCATAATCTACCTGATAAAATAACGGTTTCCTAGAAACCATGGCTTAGAAGGCTGCGAATCTGACGCTTACACCAGACCATGCCGTTGGCCCAGTGTATGTGCTGTTTGTGTCTAGTGGCTGACCAGTGGACTGGGAGACAGACGGCGATGGCTCCTCCATGTCCCCTGAGTTAGTAAATCCTGGTGTGTGCGTTATGGGGCCAGGTCGTGCTGTGGCCCGTGAAGACAGGTACGCCGATCCGTCAGCTAATGCGCCCACTCCCACAGCAGGCAACTGACCTGATCAGACATTGGTTTGACTGTGGAGGTGGGGTAGAGAGTGAGGTTGACAGCTCAGCGCATTCTCCTCGCTATAAACAATCTGATGCGCTTGAAACTATCACGGTGCGCTAAAAGCCGTGGCTTGGAAGGTTGCCAACTGACGGGATAACTCGGACTGCATGGTCAGCAGAATGTGTGTTTTGTGTGAAGTGGTTGACTGGCGCACTGTGAGTCAGGCTGGAATGGCTCCTTCTTAATGTGGCCTTTATGGCACTCCCACTCCGTGGGATCCTAGCCAGGTGTGATGGTACGCTGAGGAGCGGATCCGGCCACGCCAGCCACCTGCGCCCTCTCCATCTCCGGTCTTCTTGCCTGTGTCGCGAGCCCGGGCTCAGGTGGAGGAGGAGAAGAGTGTGCGGTAACGTTAAGCGCCTTGGTTGGAAGGTTTCCAACTGACAATTACACTCAGACCTCGCAGTTTGTCCATTGTGTGGAGTGGCTGACTGGTGGTCTGTGAGTCAGGCTGCGATGGCTCCTTCTTAAAGTGACCTCTGGCTAGCTCACACATGTGAGATGTAAGCCGTTCAACCCCATGTTGTCTGAAATCCTGGTGCTTGTGTTTGGGGGGCCAGGTCATGTACGTAGTACACGTAGACGAGGTCACCAGCAGCTGCGCCTGCTTCCGCATCAGACAACTGACCGGCTCGGACAGTGGTCTGATTGTGGGGTGGGGAAGAGAGTGAGGTCGAGAGCTCAGCGTATTTTCCTCACTATAAACAATCTGACGTGCTTGAACCTATCACGGTGCGCTAAAAGCCGTGGCTTGGAAGGTTGCCAACTGACGGGATAACTCGGACCGCGTGGTCAGCCCAATGCGTGTTTTGTGTGGAGTGGCTGACTGGCGGACTGAGAGTCAGACTGCAATAGCTCCTTCTTAACGTGGCCTTTATGGCACTCCCACTTCGTGGGATCCGAGCCAGGTGTGGTGGTACGCCCAGGGGCGGCTCCAACCGCGCCAGCCACCTGCATCCTCTCCCGCCTCCGGTCTTCTTAACTCTGTGTTGACACCGGGGCCAGGTGGGGGAGGAGGAGAGAGTGCGGTAGCTGCAGCGCAAGGCTACTATCACTTAAAACTAATTCACGCGTAAGTCACCGTCCCTGCACCACCCTTCCATGGAGCATGCGGTGGACATCGTCGAAATCGACGGTCGAACTATCGTGTGTGTGTGTGCCCCCTAAACGGGCCTGTGGTAGATGCGTTGGACCAACACGGGGGCCACATCAGGGCACGGCATGCGTTATTCGGGTTGCGCTCCGCTAACAAATGCCGAACATGAAAGGTGTGGTGGCACGCCTAGGGGCGGCTAGGACTTAGGGGACCCGGCCGCGCCAGCCACCTGCGTCCTCTCCCGCCTCCGGTCTTCTTGGCTCTGTCTTGACACCGGCCTCAGGTGGGGGAGGAGAAGAGAGTGCGTTAGCTGCAGCGCAAGGCTACTATCTCTTAAAACTAATTCACGCGCAAGTCAACGTCCCTGCACCACCCTTCCATGGAGCATACGGTGGACATCGTCGGACTACGACGGTCAAACTATCGGTAGGTTAAAACCTATCCTCGGAGACAATGTACTACCGCGGCAAGAAAGTGTAGACACCGTTAAGAGTGGTTGCACGTCCTGTAGTTGCAGTTTCATTTGAGTGTCAATTCGCTCGAGGTGAGAGGTAACGTAGACCCGTGTATTTGCGGGGCAGCGCATACAGCTGTCGTGAAGGGGTCTGGGTAGTTAATCAGACCTACTGACATCATCAATTGGTCGACAGGCTCCGAAACTCGGCTGGTATCGGGAAGAAGGACGAGAGGGAATAAGAGTTCGACTCTGGGAAATCCATTCCCATGGCAACTCCGCACCTTCCTTACTATACGAAATTTGATGCACTTGTTTCTACCGCGAAACGCTAAAAGTCGTGGCTTGGAAGGTTGCCAGCTGATGGGACAACTCAGACTTCACAGTCGGCCCTGTATACGTTGTGGGAAGTGGTCGACAGGTGGACTGTGGGGTAGGCTCATGGCGCTCTACTCATATAGCCTCATAATAGCTTTACGCATGGGATATACGAGCTGCCCATTCCTTTGTGTGAAAATTTAGTGTTGTGCGGGGCCTGGTCGCGCGTGGCACGAATAGTCGGCCCGGTTTGTTTTGCCTAATCCCACCTCCGGTCTTATCGAGTCAGGTGGACGGGGGAGGATAATGTAGTGGATGCTTTTTAAGTCTACTATCAATATAAACTGCTTCGAACGCAAGTCACCGTCCATGCGTCCGCCATACAGCGGGGCATACGATAGACATGGTCGTCTGCGACGGTCAAACCGCTACCTCCAGGAATCGCGATTGCGGAATCTCACAATTTCATAGAATATACGCCACCATTGTCAGCAATTCCGTATTAGATCTTTAAAGCTGTACATGCATTAAAATTTCCTGGGTGGATAATTACGCATGACAAAAGCTGAAATTTAATCGGTAACTTTGTTTTGGAGTCGGAGGAGAAGTAATATTTTGTTGCTGATTAAGGAGAACAGGAATGTAAAATATGCCGGGATTCAAAGGGATTAAGAATCACAAGGGAACTTGATAGGAGATGGGTCTCGGTCGAGCCGAAAAACAAGTATCAGGAGGAGCAATCATGCAGGAGGCGGTCAGTGCCGGTTACTTAACCTGTACAAAGGACATCTCTGCACAGAGAACTGAGCAAGATGTGTTTAGCCGCCTCCTCAGCCACAGCGGTGATACGCCTTTATCCTGATATTCTGTAGAGCATTTGCAAAAGCACGCTTATATCTACTCTGTAAAATTTGTTAGCTAGTTATCTAGAAGTCGTCGCCTAACCGCAAGCTAGAACCAGGTACTCCAATTTCCAGGCACATAACCCCCACTTTCTCCCAAAATCCATTCAATAACTTGTGATTACGAAACATTTGAAACCAAGATTTTTCAGAGAAAGCCCTTACCGACAAAAAGAAGGGAGACTATAAAAAGGGAGACAAGGGTGACTAGTGGTCAGTTATCTTTTTCGGTTTATATTAATAGTTGTGTTGCGACTGCCTACGAGACTCCAAATAGAGCCTCAAAACACATCGGGACGAGAAGTTGGTCACCGAGATCGGTGAACGCCATCTACCTAGTTTTTTTTTTCTTCACTTAACCCAAATTTCTTCCTTGATACGTTCTAAATAAACCAGATGTGTAAACTTCATTATTGCTTATATGCGATTAAAGCGGATGATATTCTTATGGGTTGCTAGTGCATTTTCAGAGATATTGTCCAGTTAGCTAGTAACTATGTCCTAGGAATCCAAAGCCGGTGTCCAATTGTCCCCGGGTGTTTTGACGTGGAAAAAAACCACGGTCTTCCTCCTGCCTTTTCTTAACCAAAACGATAGGTGTTCCTACAATCTGTCCGGTCATTTGACGCGCATATCCTGTTTCACAGGAATATGCATCTGCATAGGCGCAAAGTGAGGCTATCTGGAACTACCGTTTGTGCACAACATCCAAAGCTTGCGAACAGCAGAAATTATGGGCAATCTACCACTTTATAAGGAATTGCAAGCTCTATCTTGCTGAGGTATTCCAATGAATAAATAATGTTCCACCCTATGCGTTCTCGTTTCTGGTTGGCCTTTATGTTTTTAGAGATGAAACGCCCTGGTTATCCATTTTCATGGGGACACTTTTCCAGCTTTTCTGGTTCCTCCTCTGGGCTTCCGAAGGATATATTCTGCTAGTTATTTTTGTTTTCGTCCCTGTTGCCTTCTTTACCCAGACATAACCCTTTTTAAATTACCTGATTCAGAGCCAACACCCACGACCTTGTGCTCTGGGCTGGGAATTGACGGGGTCTTAACGACAGTAATCCCAACAAGACCGCATCGGTCTCGTTATCCCCTCTGCCGATAACATTCATCTGGGTGGCGATTACTCGTTTTGTGGCCGTGTGCTATAGTCCTAGCCTGTCCTCCTGGATAGAGCAGACTTTTTATCTGCCCATTTATTAGAAGGGGGCGGGGGTGGGTAATAATTACGCCTGTGAAGAATGCTGCAACTAAATACCCGATCGACACCTTCGAAGACTGCCTGATAGGGACCTAAATGAAGTCTCGGTTCGACGATACTTTCGACCCCTCGGTCGGGCGCCACCCGTGATGCATTCACACAGGTTATGTACGACCAGATTTATGCTCTGAATTTTAAGGGTGCATTGGGTGTACGGTTAACTGCTGCATGAAACGGCCATTGTCTAAACCATTTCGGCCTATATATGTTTACAAATGCCAACTTTGAATGTTTCAGACATGTTTAACCAAGTTAAAATAGACTAGGATTAGCACCATTCGATCGTGAGTCTGCGAGTTCATAGGCTAATTAGAGTCAGGCAATGTTCATTGATCGTGTGTTGCTAAGGCAAGTTGACTATGAACGAGACACAGTTATTGGACAGTTGGAATACTGAGAGGAGAGCCTGTGTTGTGAACAGAGGACAAGACAGGCTACTGGTGCAAGCTCAGTCAATTTTGACGATCTGCGCAGTCCATGCAGGTTAACTGTTAGAGTGCGCTAACGTAAAACGCGCTGTGCGGACGTGCAATTACTGAGAGCGAAAAAGCAGAGGTGGTGTGTACGGCGAAGACGGCGGCGGAAGTCGGCGTGACACTTTGGACACTCGGAATAGCCGTCTAGCTCACTTCACTGTGTACATATGAACCGGAATCAGTAACATGCGGTTCCAGTTGTCCCTATTCTTCATGAAAGCATAAAATATTTAACGCAATTTTAAGGTTTACACGTCTCTCGTGTACCGGAAACCATGCTTGCCGTCATAAAGGAATCGCGGATAGGTATAAGTGCGAGGAATGCTGTCGGAGACGAACAGAGCCACTGGAATGTACGTGGTAAGGATTACTTAAATGACCGCCTAAACAGGAGACGGAAATAGGAGCGCCCCGCACACGTAATAAAGATGGCTTTGCGCTAACGTTCAGGAAGTGGCTCGAGAATGAGCCCCAAAGCAAAGCGAGACGAGTGAGTTCCATTAACGATCGGTGAGCGTTCATCGACGAAGGGTAAATATTCTCCATTAGCCCTGATATAAACCTAAATCTCGACCCTACCCTACCCCTACAGTTAAAACTTTCTCTAATTTTAACCCTAAACGTGACCATCACTTAACTTAACGCCAACCCTAACCCTAATTTTAAATCTATGCCTACACTTTACCGTGACCCTAACCATAAAAGCAACCTTCTTTTCCCTAAAGTTTGGCACAAACACACCCGTCTTTTGGGCAACTTCTCTTCTCATGTGTTAGTTAGGGAGCCATAGAAGTTCTCCTTACAAGGCTTTAAGTTTATGGTTAAGGTTAGGGTTATGCCTAGGATTAGGATTAAGGTTGGCACTAAGCTAAGTTAGGGTTGACTTTATCTGCAGGATTAGGGCTAAGGGTAGGGTTCGGATTTAGACTGGCCCTACGGTTTAGATTTACGTCAGAGCTAGTGTTAGCGTTGGGAAAAGAGAATATTTTCCCTTCCTACAATTTAGCACAAAGCCACTATATGAGGGGCGTTCCTATTCCCGTGTCCTGTTTATGCGATCATATCAGTAATCCTTACCAAAACCTCTTTTCCCTGGAGTTTGGCGCAAGGACACGTGTAAATCATGCGATTCCTGTTCTCGTGTCCTATTTGGAGTGCTATAAGTCATTCTTATCGGACATTTATAAACAACCGTTAGCTAAGCATACGCAAACTACAGGCCTGGAGGACCTGATATCCCAGGTCAAATTCCGTATTTTCCTTCCAACTGTTCTTGAAGCAAGAGTTTTAAATATAAATACACAACATCCGTTTTTTTCATTGTCCCATCAAAAGGGGGACATTTTAACCTCGAGGTCTTAATAAAGCAAATTATTCAATAAGAATTGCGTGAAACTTAATTAGGATAAAGACCATATACAAACGTAATACACACGTAAGAGGGAACTTCACCAGAATCATACGGAGCTAAGCAGTCTGAAGGGCCTGGGAGAAAGATTTGGCAAAACGAAATTAAATTAAACGTTCTATGCCTGACGAAGGAAGAATAAATAAGAAAAAAACTTATTTACCCAGAGGCGACCGGACGTCGGTAAATCGGCACATTGTCAGGTTCAAAATCCCACTCAAGGTCACTGAAACGACTGCTGGGGTGAAACCCCAGGTTTCCACCAATACTAAGGTTCTTTGGGTCCCCACAGTCATTCTTCGTACGTTGAAATTTGTCGAGCATGGATTAAAAGTAGAAAAGATGATACCAAGTACTATTGTGTGACTGGAATGCAAAAGACAGCATTGTCAAAAATGTATCAGGGTCTATATGTTTTGATAATCACACCGACTGTTCGTGCTTCATGAGTCTCTATCTCTCCTCTTTCTCTCTCTCTCTCTCACTCCAGTTATTTGCTATGGAAGATTAATAAAAAGTGTGCTTAAATGTGTACTTACCAACATTAGTAACATGCAAAAGTAGGAATTAAATAGGACGGTATAGCCACACCTTATTCACTGCGAAGCCTCTCTTTTACGTGTTATATGTATGATGAGAAATAATCTAAAACATGAAGTTGCCTAGACTTAGATAGTAAATTGTGATTGGTAACACGCATGAAATAAAATGCGAAGAACACAAGCCGTTCCTGGTGCGTTACATGCGAAATTCATTAGTAACGTACTCTGCAGTCGTATGGATGCTCTCCGCTGGGAATCCCAACAACCTGTTTTCCTCGGGAGTAAAGTGGTTGATTCGCATTGCACACAACACCCTCGTGTATACTATCTTCCCCTACAAAAGAGATAGGAACCAAGTTGTAGTTCCGCAGAAAAAGTAGAAAGGCCGGGGCATCGATGAGCCGGACTCCTCGCAGCTGTGTCATTCAGCGGCTGAATATCGGCAAAACACGTGTATGGGCTTTGAGCTAGTTCGTGTGCTGTCAGTATGGTGCATCACATACTCCATATATATGCTTCTGGCAGCCTGTTGACAGTTTGGAGAAACTTAATCGGTTATCCCGCTGTGGCTGGTCAAAGTCGGCCCAAATATTCATGTCAACTTTCAGTCTATGCCTGTTGACCTTCAAATAGACCAATTTTCTATTACTTTCTCGTGAAATTAAAAATCATCAGAATTAGACCCAGTTGAAGTGTCATATACATAAATAAATCTGGTGAAAAGGAACAAATTTCAAACGGACCATATACGCACCAGAGGCTGTCGATTGTTTGTCGGAAAATACGGGGTTTGCATCGACACGGACGAATTTATTCACCTTGGTACTATAATACTCTTGGGCCGGTGAATACCATGTCAACCTTTGGTTTTCTTTGTACTGCAGATGCTTGGCCCCATCTCTGGTAACCTCATCAGCGATGGCTTGCTGAGAGTTGGCGAGAGAGACTTGCGGAGAGGGCGGAATAACGGTGAAATCCATATCCACTAAAAGTATAGGGAGATAAGTAAAGTGATACAGATCATATGTGCCTGACCACGAATACTGTCAGACTTCCAGTTAGTAAGATCGTGTTTATCAGTTAGACAGTTTTGAAAAGCAAGCGCCCAATGATCGTGTTGGTAGAATAACCAAGGTCAAATTATACACATAGTGACGACAGATGTCCACCTTCCAGTCGCTACCAATGCCTGTTCATTGCCTTCTCAGGATGCAATTAAGTTTGCACCCGCAAATTAAAACCAGCAACATTGGAGAATGTTGATCCTCAAAATGAGTGGCTTGCAATAGGCAACAATTATAAATCAGGGACAGAAGCCATGGATGGAGAGAAACCTTAAAAAAAAGTGATTCCGAGAAGTCAAAGGACATACGAGCATGTACTTTGCATATCTAGTGGCAAATTGTTACTTATCTTACTTAAAAGATCGATGCCGCGTAATTTATTATCAGTATTGCGAAAACTAAAACAAAACCTCCTGCACGTTGCATGACTATGAAATTAAAGTACGAGAATGACGTGATCTTCTACTTACGAAACCAGCGAATAGCGAGCCATTCAAGTAACTCAGTTTTTGAAGTTTTTTCGCCTGATAACAGCAGTCAGGAGGTTATTTTAGATCCAGTCCTGGTCAGACAGTCCGTTATTAATGGTGTATATTAATGTGTTAAAAGGAAGATATGCTCATAAGCATTAGCCTACAAAGTCATAGCTTAGTACATTGAAAAATGCCCCATAAGCTTGGAGCTACCATGGAAATCGCATCCAGGATCTGATAAAATACCACGTAAATGTTTACAGGCAATTACGCTGCGTCCCATTATTTTACGGGTCAGGGAACAGTAACACCTACGGTGACCCTCGTTCTCTCTTATTCACCAAAACCACAACCATATCAGGGTGGGAGACCTACGTTCGTAGTATAGTTTCGTAATGCGGACTTAGTGCGCGGCATGTGTATGTCAAGAATAGGCGACGGTTCTCCCGGCACATCTCCAATTGGATTAAATTGCACTTCCAAGCGGCAGAACTCGGAGGGACCACTCGCGTCGGGATAAGGAAGTGAAGTCAATACCAAGGTACTCTTTCTCCTGGAAACTCTGTGCATTCATCACTATCATGACTTAGACGGGTTCGACTATCATGGTCGAAGCTCGGAAGGGTGCTAAATAAGTCTGCCCTATTTACGACTGTGGATCAGGCTGCAATGGCTCCTATTTAATGCGCTTTTACGGCGCCCTCAAATGTGAGATCAGAGACCCTTCACAAAAGTCTGCTACGTGTAGAATTAATGACAGGGCCGCCAACTGAAGGGACTGCTGCAGGTCCCCACGGTCTCGGTAGCTGCAACGATAACGGCCTCCTTCTTCTGCGCACGTGTGCGGAACACCGTCTCCTGCTGTCCAACACCTTCTTCCGCCTTCCAACGCGGGAGAAGGCCACGTGGATGCACCCTCGGTCGCGGCGCTGGCATCTGCTGGACTATGTTCTCGTCCGGAGGCGAGATCGACGGGACGTGCTGGTAACCAAGGCGATCCGCGATGCCGATGGTTGGACAGATCACTGCCTCGTCATCTCCCAGATGAGGCTCCGACTGCAACCCCGACGAAGGCCCCAAGGTAAGAGGCCGCCATGTAAGTTAAATACTCTTTTATTAAATTTGCCTGCTCACTGTTTTGATTTCAGCAAACAAATAACCGCGAAACTGGAGGACCTGCATGCTCCAGATGATAACGCTACCGTGGAGACACGATGGTGTCAACTGCGAAATGTCATCCAGTCCACCAACCTCGATGTACTCGGACGTGCACACCGTCGACACCAGGACTGGTTTGACGACAATGACGCCGACATCAGCAACTTACTCGCGGATAAGAATAGACTACACAAAGCCTACATGGACCTTC
This sequence comes from Schistocephalus solidus, assembly GCA_017591395.1. NCBI lineage: Eukaryota > Metazoa > Platyhelminthes > Cestoda > Diphyllobothriidea > Diphyllobothriidae > Schistocephalus > Schistocephalus solidus. The sequence continues at coordinate 101,026 of WEDG01006316.1, read as the reverse complement.
GGACTGACGCCACCAAAGCAGCCTTTTTCAGATGCCGGCGCCTTGTACAACAACGGCTGCGGGAGATGCAGGATGCCTGGATGATCCGAAAGGCTGGGGAAATCCAGGGGTATGCGGACCGCAATGAAATGAAAAACTTTTTCAAAGCCATCAAGGCCATCTACGGCCCGTGTATCAAGGGGTCCGCACCGCTGCTCAGCTCTGACGGCACAACACTGCTGACAGAGAAATCATAAATTCTGAAGCGCTGGGCCGAGCACTTCACAAATGTCCTTAATTGCTCATCAGTCATCTCCGTTGCTGCCATTGACCGGCTCCCTCAAGTGGACACGAACAATGACCTGGATCTGCCACCTTCCCTACCAGAAACCATCCGGGCCGTGCAGCAGAGTTCCAGCGGTAAAGCACCGGGATCCGACGCAATCCCACCGGAAGTCTACAAGCACGGTGGGCCCCGGCTGATGGCAGAACTCACAACACTCTTCCAGGAGATGTGGCGCCAAGGACAAGTTCCTCAGGATTTCAAAGACGCGACCATCGTCCATCTCTACAAACGGAAGGGGAACCGGCAACTCTGTGCTAATCACAGAGGCATCTCGTTGCTCAACATCCCCGGGAAGATCTTCGCCCGTATCCTTCTCAATCGTCTGAACGGTCACCTTGAGCAGGCCTGCTCCCGGAAAGCCAATGTGGCTTCCGCCGACACCGTGGAACAACCGATATAAACTTTGCCGCCCGCAAGCTACAAGAGAAGTGCCAGGAGATGCGAACTCACCGACACACTCCCTTCGTGAATCTGACGAAAGCCTTTGACACGGTGAATCGAGACGGATTGTGGAAAGTCATGCAGAAATTCGGCTGTCCTGAGCGGTTCACGCACATGGTGCGTCAGCTTCATGACGGGATGACGGCGCGCGTCACTGACAATGGGACGGTATCCGAAGCATTCGCAGTGACCAACGGAGTGAAGCAGGGCTGCGTACTGGCCCCCACATTCTTCAGTCTCATGTTCTCGGCTATGCTGATGGACGCCTACCGTGATGAGCAGCCTGGTATCCGCATCGCCTACAGAACTGACGGGCACCTTCTCAACAGTCGGCGTATGCAGGCTCCAACGAGCGTGTCTACGACTACAGTCCATGACTTGCTCTTCGCGGACGACTGAGCCCTTAACACCGTGACGGAGGAGGACATGCAAAGGAGCATGGACCTCTTCGCCGAAGGCTGCACCGATTTTGGATTAACAATCAGTACAGCCAAAACGGTTGTCATGCACCAGCCGCCACCCAGCGCGGAATACAATGCTACTCGAATCAATGTCAACGATGCTCAATTCAAAACGTGGAAACCTTCGCTTATCTAGGAAGCACGATGTCGCGCAACACGAGAATCGATGACGAGGTTGCCCAACGGATCTCCAAAGCCAGTCAGGCCTTCGGCCGGCTGCAGGCCTCCGTGTGGAATCGCCACGGTATTCACCTGAACACCAAACTGAAGATGTACAAGGCCGTCATCTTGACAACACTCCTTTATGGAACTGAGACCTGGACCGTCTACTCGAACCAAGCCAGGAAGCTGAATCACTTTCATTTCAGCTGCCTCCACAGAATACTGAAGCTGAGATGGCAAGACAGGATCGCGGACACGGAAGTCCTGGAGCGGACCGGAATCCTCAGCATCCACGCCATGCTGAGGCAAGTGCAACTGCGATGGAGCGGCCACCTGGTAAGAATGGATGACGAGCGACTACCTAAACGACCTTTCTACGGAGATGTCGCTACGGGTTCTCGCCGACAGGAAGGTCAAAAACGACGCTACAAGGACACTGAAGAAATCGCTGAAGCAACTGCAAATCAACCTGGCGACCTGCGAGGACCTCGCCCAGGATAGACCGGCATGGAGAAGATCCGTGAAGACTGGTTCAGCAATCTTTGAGGCCAACCGGATCGACGCCGCCAAGGCCAAAGAGCGGCACGAAAGTCACCAGCGCCCCGGACCAACATCGTCGATGCCCAGGCCCTGCCAACATGCCTGCGCTGTCAACACATGTTCCGCGCGCGAATCGGCCTGGTTGGACATTTTCGGACGCAATGCAACAACTATCAGACAATTCCAATTTCTACGTCAAATTCTGTCAAACCTCCGTCAGATTCCCCCACCCTCACCCTTGGCATCAATTCCATTACTCCCACCATCATAGAGACCACATGCCTCTGATCATCGCCTGTTACGCACACCAGCGCAACCACCACCACCGCCTTCGCCTTCATTACCCCCATCATCAGCGATGGGGACTCTCTCCTTAGCTGTACTCAATGCGACCGCACATTCACCTCACGCATCGGCCTGGTCGGTCACTTGCGTATACATCGTACAGAGACCGGTGAGCCAGTGCCTGGAGCACCATCACACAGCAGAGATCGTCGCCTCCACTGCCCTCACTGTCCTCGCGCATTCACTCATCGCATGGGCCTATTCGGTCACATGCGCATCCATGACAGCGGAATTCACCACAATGCCGACAACACCGATACAACATGCACACCCTCCGCTTCTGCCATTCTTAGCGCCCCTGCCACCCCCACAACCATGAATGACATCCTCCCAGCCTCTACCAATTTCTCCTGCCCACACTGCGCCCGCAACTTCAACTCACGCATCGGCCTGGTCGGTCACCTGCGAACCCATCGCACGGAGGCTGGTGAACCAGTGCCTGGGGCTCCGACGTACATTCGACGCGCCCGCCTTCACTGCCCTCACTGCTCCCGCACATTTACACACCGCATGGGCCTATTAGGACACATGCGCCTCCACGACAACCTCCGGTAAACCACCGGAGGCTAAGCTACATCAGCGCACACTACCTACACCAATGCATCGAAAACACCCTCACAATCACCATTTACCAGAGTATATCACGGTTTCCTAGAAACCGTGGCTGGGAAGTCTGTCAATCTGACGCTTCCACCAGACCACGCCGTTGGCTCAGTGTATGTGCTGTGTGTGTCGAGTGGCTGACCAGTGGACTGGGAGTCAGACGGCGATGGCTGCTCCATATCCCCTGAGTTTGTGAATCCTGGTGTGTGCGTTATGGGGGCCAGGTCGTGCTGTGGCGCGCGAAGACGGTTACGCCGATCCGTCAGCCAATGCGCCCACTCCCACATCAGGCAACTAACCGGCTCGGACAGTGTCTGATGGTGGGGGTTGGGAAGAGAGTGAGGTCGACAGCTCAGCGCATGTTCCTCACTATAAACAATCTGACGCGCTTGAAACTATCACGGTGCGCTAAAAGCCGTGGCTTGGAAAGTTGCCAACTGACGGGATAACTCGGACCACGTGGTCAGCCCAATGTGTGTTTTGTGTGGAGTGGCTGACTGGCGGACTGAGAGTCAGGCTGCAATGGCTCCTTCTTAATGTGGTCTTTATGGGACTCCCACTCTGTGGGATCCGAGCCAGGTGTGGTGGTACGCCGAGGAGCGGATCCGGCCACGCCAGCCAACTTCGATCTCTCTCACCTCCGGTCTTCTTGCCTGTGTCGTGAGACCGGGCTCAGGTGGGGGAGGAGAAGAGTGTGCGGTAACGTTAACCGCCGTGGTTGGAAGGTTGCCAACTGACAATTACACTCAGACCTCGCAGTTAGTCCAATGTGTGTTGTGTGGAGATGCTGACTGGTGGTCTGAGAGTCAGGCTGCGATGGCTCCTTCTAAACGAGACCTCTGGCTATCTCACACATGTGAGATGTAAGCCGTTCAACCCCCTGTTGTCTGAAATCCTGGTGCTTGTGTTTGGGGGGCCAGGTCGTGTACGTAGTACACGTAGACGAGGTCACCAGCAGCTGCGCCTGCTTCCGCATCAAACAACTGACCGGCTCAGACAGTGGTCTGATTGTGGGGGTGGGGAAGAGAGTGAGGTCGAGAGCTCAGCGTATTTTCCTCACTATAAACAATCTGACGCGCTAGAACCTATCACGGTGCGCTAAAAGCCGTGGCTTGGAAGGTTGCCAACTGACGGGATAAATCGGACCGCGTAGTTAGCCCAATGTGTGTTTTGTGTGGAGTGGCTGACTGGCGGACTGAGAGTCAGGTTGCAATGGTTCCTTCTAAATGTAGCCTTTATGGCACTCCCACTCCGTGGGATTCGAGCCAGGTGTGGTGGCACGCCCAGGGGCGGCTCCGGCCGCGCCAGCCACCTGCGCCCTCTCCCATCTCCGGTCTTCTTGACTCTGTCTTGACACCGGGCTCAGGTTGGGGAGGAGGAGAGAGTGCGGTAGCTGCAGCGCAAGGCTACTATCACTTAAAACAAATTCACGCGCAAGTCACCGTCCCTGCACCACCTGGTGTGGAGCATACGGTGGACCTCGTCGAAATCAACGGTCGAACTGCCATTTTCCAGGTTCGTGTTCACCCCCTGAGCCCTTGTGATCATGCGCGCCGCCCCAGCCCATGAAAAAGGCAATCGCCTGTCCAGTACTTAGGTAGTCACTTGACGATGTTGGCATAGACATGACAGACCCGCGTGAACATCACCGCTACGAACGCGTTCCCGAAAGCACGTCATGTTCTGACACAGAAGTGGACTGCCAACTCAGAGCGACCTGCCCCATGTGTAAAATAAACCAGTTCTTCCATCTCTTTGACTTTTGACATTAGGCGGGTCAAACTTACTGTGTGCGATTAAAGTTGATCGCATATCATTGATACCGATAAACTTTGTCAGCCACTGCGCCCCTGCAAACCTCCAGTTGTCTTAACATCGTCTAGCTATCGGAACAGACTGGATGACTGAGGAAGAGTGCCTCAAAATCATTCACGCGTAAGTCACGGCTGAATGCCCGCTGTGGGGCACACGGTGGACCTCATCGCTTGTGACTGTTCAACTGATGGCAATGAGATTGACGCAGCACATGTCTACATCTCTATAAACTACTTGCCGTTCGAGTCACTACTGAGCCCATCCGCGACGGTAGTTGTGCCTATCAGTGGCGGTAGACGAGCAGTCGCGTGCTCTGACCGAAGGGTTCGGGTGTGGTAAATGGAAAAGATAAAATAGATTGGACCCGTGCCCGAGATACCTTTGCAAAAATCAGCAAATTATTCACTACAGTAAATCTGATGCACATGGAAGCCCGCTGGTGGTTGACAGGAAAACTTGGTTTTCTATGGGAGCGAGGGCCAGACTGCAATGGCTCCATCGTGATACGCTCTTTTTAGCAGACCATCTTTAATTTGGCCGGCATGTCTGATGCAAGGCACCAGAAACTGTGTGGTACACGTAGATGGACATCCTGTTTGTTGGTGACTGCATCCAAGCTTATCGACTTAAATTTGTCGTGCCATTGAAAAAGAGCGACTGTGAGAATTGTGAGTGGGGAAGATGAAGCGAAAGTCTGTCAAAGTAAAAGCCAATTTACGCCGGAGTCACGAATTTGCCTATTTCCTGAGACAGTGGCTGGTGTACTTGCTGGAGATTGCCAGATTATTGTGTGGCAGCCCAGTATATTCTGGTGAATTTCTCAAAAGTGTACTAGTTTCAGACACGCATCTTGACCGATAAGTTCACTAGGGTACTAAAGTATCCCAATGCATGCTAAGGCAAGAAAACTTAGTTCAGCGAATAGATGGCGATAAGAGTATGGCTATCGGGAAGGAAAGGACCCACCGGTGGAAAAATAAGCTTCGTCCCATGACTTTCACGATTTACTCTGACATGCAGTCACAGGCATAGGGCGCAGGGGCTAAATAGAGCAGTATATATATAGGAAACACCTGTTAACTATCTGTCATATAACAACTGGCTGAAATGGAGAGGATTATCACTTGATCGCCCGAATGAGTGTCGATGATCGCCTATGCTTCATCACTGTTGTTGGTGAAGGATGCGTGAATAAGTACTCTGCCTAGATAGAGTCTCAACACCAAATATGGAGAGAAGGGGGAGGAGGTCCCTGTGTTCGGGCCGGGGAATCATGACTCGACATTTTCGGTCACCCCGAACTTGGAAGTATTGCCGGGTCCCTTCGAGCGAGCCGCGAATTACCAGTTGGTTTCACTCCTCCTCACGGCTGATGTATGGTCGGCTGTTCGCAACGTAGTAATCCTCTGTTCCCCCAACGTACTTCAATTGTTCGCAACTACGCCACATTCGGTAAATAACTCCAGACTTTTCATGTTGTATCAGTGGATCTTTCGACCTCATTACATGGCGCGTGCTGTTTGCTTCTAGTTCAGGTTAAACCCCAATTCCAGGTGGTGTGAGAAGACTGTTGCCGGCTTCCATAACACTCTTGACGTACCGGAACACTCGCCAAAATTCAAAGTCGATGCGGTTTTGACTCTCATCCCGCTTGCGATTGCAGCGATTGACGGGGTTGTGCGGGTAGCCATTCGTTCTGAGTACCTGATGGCGATTTTGCTATTCAGGAAAGTTGTCTTCCAGTTCATTTAAGTGTGCCACAACACTCCAGTATAGGTTGCTTATGAAACCAAGTTGTGACTGATCATGGATTCGTGAAAGAATCGGAAATGAACAACAATAAAGTTTCTGATCCCATAGTCGTGTCTTGCTTTTCCTTTTTTTCTCAGAATAGATGCTGCCTGTTTTTTTAAAAAACGGCTTTTTAACGCCATAGACAGTTTAGAAACCACAAGCAATGTAAATAACTGTTGATCCTAAACGATAAGCGTAGACAAAAGGGCCGAAGCTCCGGGAGCTTTCCTCAGTGAAATTGAGAGGAAACCAAAATAACAGAGGAAAGTAAAGCCAGGAGATTATTGTTCATTCCCACCAGATCAAGTTTCTATGAAATAAATGAGCCTAGGGTGGTACTCCGTCGAGTTTTCCTGCAGCCCTCCGTCTAAGGCTCCCGAGTTCCAGTCCATGCACGATACTTTTTAAGGTCGGTACGAATTCGGAAGCGAGCAACTCTTTCTGCTCACAGATGGCGAATCGACTATAGAACACGAAGGAAGCATCAGTGTCTTTCTCTGAGATAGAGATTGATAGGGAGAGCGCACACAGAACATACCTTGATCGTCCTCAGTATCTGTGACAGGAGCCTCTGTCATGACATCGGGCCGTTCGAGCTGAAGATGCCGCACGTTATCATGAAGAGGCGTCGCCCGATACCAACTATCCCGGGCTCCTTCTCTCCCGACATCTGTCCCCGCCATCATTGACTTCTCTGCAACCGGACGTCGTGGTATCCCTTCGATCTCCCCTTCGCAAACTTGGGTCTCTTCCCAGGAGTCAACGCATGTGATAACGCGTCGGAGTACTTCAAATATATTGAGGTAATGCTGATGTTGAGCAACATGCCCGGCTGTCCATCCGTGCTAAGGGTACACAGGGTTGAAACACGCAAGGTTACAATGAAAATAACGTCAACGGGTTTAAGAAAGGACCTGTGAAGGCGGTGGGCCTGAAACTAAGGTTACATTTTACGAAACTGCTTTTTTTATAGAGGTTATATACGTTTCCTTTAATGACTGAAAAATGGAGCAGATGCCGGCCTTGTATTGCACTGGTCAAGGTCCATCTCCATCGGTCACATAGACGGCGAGCTTCATACCTGTATCCCGACTCATCGGGATCGCAAGAAACTAGATTATCTTATCTGGAAAAAACCTTCCAACAGAAGCGTGTGCTTGAAATCCTAGGTGCTTTGACGTGGTATCCTTCCATCCTGTCATAAGTAAAGTTTAGAGTCAGTAGGAAGCAAACCTGAGACGTGATGAAAATCTGAGAAAAACTTAAAGACTTGACAAGCAGTTAGGCCGGGAAAACGAGCGCACCTTTAGTGAAAAGGATCATAAGACGGATGACATATTTTTCTTTAGATAAAATGCGGCATCAAAAAAGTCTTATTGCTCACAAAAAAGAAGGATTTGATGAAATCTAAAACGGCAGGAAAGGGGGAAATAATTAAAATAGGACTACTTACACTTTCCAAACAAGATAAACTTTTCCATGGGATAATATATAATCGTATCTTCTTCTTACGTAAAGTTCCCTTTCGGGGTACTTTTAAATTGCAATGCAAATAATCCTCTACTTGGTCCGAACCGCGGCATATAATAGGAACCTCATAATGGAGACTCCGGTTTTGTTGGTGGAAGATTAGATGTTAGCGGTTATGCAAGAAAAATAATTCTAAAGGTGGCCTGAGTGGTCAATTCAAAACCCTGAATTGTGCGAATTCACATCTGTTTCCATGTACTGTCCAATTTCATTAGCTTCTACGTGAAAAATACTATTTCCCACTTAGTAAGTTTCCCCTCTAAACACTATGAAGGCTTCCAGGAATGGCAAGGGATTTTAATACGCAACAACGTGTTTGACACTCGGAAGAGCAGTAAATAGTAGAAGCCAAATTTAAAGACTTAGAGTAGCTCCCAGAGTGCCATTCTATGGTATCCTATTTGCCACGAGGCTGTACATCAGAGCTAAAATGCAAGTTCCGAAAGGTGGTTAAGCAGAAATACTTGATCGCTCAAGCAAATACCTTCAGAGGCTTGACCAAGAGAAGACAAGGTGGTGTGGGTTCTTGGCCATAAACGGCGTAAAACTGCTTCCACAGAGACTGATCGAACGAACCAACGAACAGTGAGCGATATTCGAGGAAGGAGTGGACGACAAATAACGCAAGCTCAGCCGCAGAGCTTCACCCGAAAACGACAAACTCATAGGCAACCTATCGCCAAAGAAGCCGACAACAGAACAACTGCAGGTGTTATGGCATGAAGAAACATGCAGCTAGCTGATACCATACCTGTCAATATGATTGCAGTTGTTCAGTATATCCACAGTAAGACGAAAACGATGGAGGCGATAAAAAGCCTCACAAGACACCAAGAGTAATACTTTCTCATGACTGGCAGGTTGCGCGGAGCACTTTCCAATGTCTAACGCGATGAATTAACGAAATTAAAAACATCAAAGACCTATTTTTTGTGCCCGCGAACCAGAGGTGTTCCTACATGTTGAAATATGGCTCGTCTCGACAACTCCAGAGTTAGACGTGTCACTGTCGTAGTGGGCAGGATCGACTACCTCCCATGCAGCACCATCCCCGTTTAAACGATGACATGCGAACGTAATACAACATTGTTGGCACCGGAGGGCTCACGTACAATATCACTGATTGACCGACGCATGGAGAGGGCTCAAAACGGCAATAAACTGATTTTTTGGTCTACTCAAGGTGCACAAAAAGGGCGCTCCCACGATCCATCCTGTCAATAAGAGGCGCGCTGTTTCACCGGTTTACATTTTGGAATGCGGATTCAGAATCCGTGATCAGTTCGTCAGCGCAATACCTGAAGAAACGTAAACGGGTAAGTCGCCTGTATCTTTTTGACGATATCAAGGCCCACTTTTTTTCTATCTACCAGGATTCGGCAGGTCGGGACCCTCGACCTATTCCCGCACGATAAATAAGAAAATGGATAGAAACCCTGAACCAACTGAAGTCCTTCACCTCCTGAAGTTCTGTCTCAATACGCACCTTATGTTTGACAGAACAATTCAAAAGCAAACTAAAATTACTTCAATCGTCTGACGGGCCTCGAACCTCATAGTTACAATGGTCCGTCAACAGTTAGAGCAGCTGAGCATCAAAAATACAGATTGATATTCTCAACTCAGTATGTGCATCATATCATCGTCGTAATAGAAAGGGATGAAGTGTTGAGATTAAAAGAAGACTCAGTGTCATCTTTCCGCACATACAATTTACGACAGAGGACGAAAAAAGAAGCAGCTAGCCTTCCTTGAAGTTCTTATCTGCCTAAAAAGTGTGCGGCAAAGGGACAAATACGATACAAGTACTGAGCTTTACAATGATCACACAAACCGCCAAAACCCGGTTTCGTTAGGATGCTATATCAGAGTGTTGCGGCACCCTAAAGTGAACTGGAAAACAAATTTCTTAATTAAACTGCCCCCATCAGGTGCTCAGAACGAATGGCTACCCGCGCAACGCCGTAAATCGCTGTATGCACAGGTGAGACGAGATTCAAGGCCGCAGCGACTTGGAATTTTGGCATGGTCCCGTACGTCAAGAGTGTCATAGAAGTCAGCAACCCTCTTTTCACATCACTTGGATTTGGGGCTAAGCACGTATTAGAGGTAAACATAACGTGCCAAGTAATAAGGCCAAAGGCATGAAAGACTTGAAATCATTAAGCGAAGGTGTTGTAGTTGCAAACGATGCACATACATCGGGGGAACAGAGTAGTGCTCCGTCGCTAACAGCTGACCATATATCAGCCGTGAGGAGGAGTGTTACCAACTGGTAAGTTGCGGTTCGTTCGATGGGACCCGGCAATACTTCCAAGATCCTGATGTTCGAAATTGCCGAGGGACGTGGCGACCGAATGTCTCTCTAAATGGTGGAATTATGGTTCCCTGGCCCAAGCCCAATGACCTCCTTCCCCTTTCCTCCATATTTGGTGTTGAGACTCCGTTTAGAAAGACTACTTATGTACGCGGGTATCGCATCGGAGAACTTTTTATTAAAGTACTAATATTGGTGAAGCGCATTTTCCAAGTCACTTATTCTATCCATCACAAACACCAGTGATGCAGCCGAGACGCTTATCGACGCCGATTCGGGCGATCAACTATTATCGTATCAAGTCCAGACTTTTGTTATGAATATGGAAACAGCTAGTTATGTAGGGATATGGAACTTGTGGCTTATGTAACGTACAACCTCCGCACATCCGTTATTTATCTAATACTGTTTCCAATTACGGGTTTGGGCCTGAATCCGAAAATTCAGGCAATAAAATTCTTGCGCGGTACTGCCGCAGGCCTCGCCTCAAAGCTTACTTGAAGTAGACAGGATTTGGTGTGTGTCCAGATAAAGTACTGAATGTCGGGCAAGCAGTTGACATATTTATTTTTACGATAGACAGAACATGCATGTTAATTCGGGTATTCAGCACTCGACTTAAGGTTATGTATTTGGATTAGCTAAAGTAGACCCGAGATCCAGGCAGAAATTGAGGTGAGTGGATCTCCATGAAAAGTATTCAGCCAAAATATGCAACTGGTACTTCAACTATCTGTGCACGTAGCCGTAGTAGCAACACGAAATAGGCCAGTGTAAGCCATGCTTATGGTTTCTGGCATTTTCGGTTATAATACTCAATCTTAACTTATCTTCTAACGTGAAACCAATTGTGATAAATTCTAATCTGGTGGTTCAAGGCAAAACTAATTACCGTGTTTCCCTTTGAAATCAGTCTATATTGGCAGCCGCCATCCCTGTGTGACTTTGAACATTTCTCATTTCAGCGAATAGGGCGTGAACCCGTGGCAGACTAAATGACTTCAAACTTACCATCCCGAGCTCAAATTTCAGATCGTTCCAGCTTTGTCATGTGGGTTGAGTGACCGACCACAGCGAATAGGTTCAAACTAGCCATTCACGTTTACCTTGTATTTGCCTGGAAACCCTTTCAATAGCGGCAACACAATTGAACGTGGATAACGATTTGCACGCAGGGAAATTGGAATCAAAAATTAATATATGATTTTATGCAGGATTTATGAATTAAAGAAAGAGTACGACAAGCAGGCATGTTGTCAACCCGTGACGGAATGACGCAAACTTTGGCCAACCAGGACTGGAAGTCCAACCAGACATAACACTTTATCCAACGTCCAATGCGCAGTCCGTTGCCTGAAGAAACACAACTTTTCGGAGTGTGCAGGTTATGACGAGAGATGGGGTAGGGTGGATCACTTACCTTGTTACGGATGTTGGGATCGGCGCCATGATCAAGGAGGACGTAGATAACTTGCGGATGGCCCTGTTGAGCAGCCAAATGCAATGCAGACGAACCAAGTTGCGTGAGGGCGTTCACGTTGCAGCCCTTACTGATCAAGAACTTGACCATATTCATCTGTTAATGAAGGTAGTTCAAGTAAATCCATCGTCTTTTGCAGACGAGAAGACGTAATAGCAAAACCGTTTTGGCCATGATAAAACTCTCTGGTTAAACTAGAGAACCCTTGTATTAAGCGGAAAAATTAGTAACCACATAAAAGAAATTGTTAATAAATTGCATCCGAGAGGCCTTATAAGAGGTACCTGTCCGAAGTGGCAGGCGGTGTGCAAGGGGGTATATCCGGCCATGGTCACGGGATCAAGCTCGGCGCCGGCAACATATAGCACTTCGGCGGCTTTGACGCTGTCCTCTTGTGCAGCCAGATGCATGGGAGTGAGCCCATTCTGTTGGGTCAAAAAGGAAAACGCTCCATCAATTCCTTTTATAAATAGTTTTCATAAAAAGAAGTTTAGTAATAAATTGAAAAATTAAAAACTACCTATTTGGATGGCTGTTTTCTGCTCCAAAGCCATTGCTTTCAATTGCCGATGGAAAATTGAGGTTTTGTTTTCATTCAGCCCCAGCATTTGCATCAGAGAGATGAAATACCTAAAGAAATGCCTTCTGCAATGCCCTCCTTGGGGATAGATATGACATAACTTGTTTTCTATCAAAGCACGTGACTGTCTTTTCCATCCTGGCAATTTTTATGATACCTTCTATGTATTTGTCTTATTTGTACGCAATCGATCAGGTTGCTTTTCCCTCAAGCTGGCAAAGTTTTCAACTTGGGCAGCGATCAGGATTTGTCCTATGTCATGGGATTCTCAGTTAACACTGCCGATCGGGTAGAGTGACGCATAATTCTTGCACCGCAAATAGGCCAGGCTACGACTAATTCCTACGTACCGCAACGGTTGAAGAGGTCAACCATGGAGATGCCGCAACGCCCGTTTAGTCTTCTGAGACATTTCGCTGCACGAAGCAAGTCAGCGGCTTCCGGGTGTAGGACAGAAATCGAAAAGCCAGACACTCGCTTTTCTGTCGTGTCCGCGGAACTATAGTCCCACGCGACATGTTCATACACCTAATTTCGGTACACAACCAATCCGAATTAAGAATGCCCACTGAACCATCGGTAACGTGTTGGCACGTGACCAACCGCTGTCCACAGTATGGTCGTTCACGATTGCTTCACTCGTGAAATTCCAAAACTGCTGTTCAGACCAACTCCTTTTCGAGGCAACTTTGCATTAGAAACCATCTCCTCCACCTCATGGGATGAAAGAGCTCCCAAAAGGAGTCAGAATTACTGATCTACCCTCCCCTGAAAAAAGACACAGGAATAGGACCACAACGCCTGTAAGTACGGGTAGCGCCAAATTCCAGGATGCATACAATTTTTCATGTTATAAACCTAACCATAACGTTAAATTTTAGCCTAAGCCTAAAATTAAGCCTATTTTTTTCTGGAATTTAGCGCAAGCCGCCTATATTACGGGCGTTCCCTCTTTCCGTGTTTTAGCGGGGGAGGGGCACAGGAGGTGGAGGGTGGCATACAGGCGTTCCACCTCTCCGAAGGAAATCATAGATTGCAAGGCTTCAGATCATGTTGCCTTGGTGGTTAAAAGTTTTACTAACGGAAGCAGTTTACAGAGTTTAAACTACAGTTCCAAGGCCAATTCAACAGCCCTCTTCGACTTTTAACGGTCAATCAGTTTATTTTTTACATCCACATTCTCAAAATAAAAGTAGCCTTTTTGCCAGAATTATTGCCTTATTTGGCATTCCGCAAATATATTTGTAGTCAACCATAGCAAACACGAATGAAGCAACTAACTTTGGCTCTCGCATTCACGTTGGCCTTTGCATCCAACAAAAGTTTAGTAATTTCCACGCTTCCTTCCTGTGCAGCCAAATGTAGTGGGACGAATCCGTTTCGTGACTCTGCGCTGGGATCGGCCTTAGCGCGAAGAAGCATCCGCGCTATCTCTATCTGACAGCGATGGTCTGCCACATGCAACGGCGTGTAGCCGTTGGTTGTCTTCTGTGTCGTGGATGCCTAGAAGACAAGCAATAACAGAAAAAGTCCGGAGCAACTAAAAAGCCAACAAGCCCAAGAAGTCGCTATTGAAGTCCCATTTAATAAACGAGCTTGGAGAAACCGGTAAGCTTATGGAGCCGAACAACTTGTGCTTTCATAAAAAGATTTTCTGTTTGCTTTGAACTAGTGCTCCTTAAACGGGCCAGGCAGTAGATGCGCTGGAACACCAAGGGGGCTAGATCAGGGCACGTCAGTTGTTATTGAGGATGTGCACCTATAGCATATGCCGCACATGGGTGGATGTGGTGGCACGTCTAGGTGTAGGTTCCCACAGCTCCCTTCTTGCCTCTCTATCATCTCCGACATTCTTGACTTGCTCATGAAACCGATCGCAACGGGAGAGTAGGAAGAAGTGCGCAAGTCTGCTATCGCTTATAAATAAATCGCGCGCAAGGCTCCGTCCTTGCGCCCACCATGTACTTGTGGAGCATACGGTGAACATAATCAACAAAGATGTTCTAACTGTCGCTTATCGTAGTACAGGTAGTGACTACTGTATAAGTCCTAAAAGAAACTCAAATTGTTTGTAACCTACAACTGTCCGAGCTAGAATTCCTTCTTGTCGGTTGACCGACAAGCGTTTGCCTGGAGCTGGTGGAGCCAGGATGAACTGCCTCGTCAACCAGTGCTTATAATTACTCATTTAGTTGGCTTATCACTGGCTTGTCATTGGTACGGGATGAAGTTGAAGGAAAGGATAAGATTCAAAACTGAGCGGCACTTAATGACAAAGTTTACTATGGGATTGTTCGAAGTTTTAAATAGTGAGCTATGCCAATTGTTGGGGGTGAATCGAGGTCTGCTTGTGGCAACGCTCAAGGATGATTAATCCCATTAGGAGAAGCCCAAATCAGTTTTGTTGGAGGTACAATCATGTGAATGAAATGTGCGAGATGGGGCAAATGTTTAATTAACGACTGTGCCTAAATTCACGCCTTAATTTAGTCCTGCCATCAGTACACAACAGGCGTGTTGCTGTTGTTGCTGCACAAGTATCCCTCAATATAAATTGATTCTCGCACAAGTCATCCTATAAATTGGAAGTCATTGTCACATCCGGTGAGCAAACGACTAACAGCGAATACAGCAAGCTTTCTAACGCTGGACTGAAAGGTGATCATCAGTGTACAACTTACGCCGTTCTCTAGGAGCAGCTGCACGACTGATGCTGAGCCATAATGAGTAGCCAGGTGAAGTGGAGTTAAGCCATTGCGCCCAGGAATATCAAGCAGAGCTCGTGCCTCCAGCAGCATCCTTGCCGGCTTAGTGCGCGAGTACTTCGCAGCCAGGTGTAAGGGAGCGAATCCGGACTTGAAGGAAAAAATGGAAAAAGGCAAGTCTCTTGCAAATAACAAAATTTTAAGAACGCTTGTGCAAGGCTGGAATTCTGAGTCACCCATTACTTGCTGGAGCACTTTCGTCAGCGGAGCGTGATGGATGCGCAAGCACCTGGGGTTGGAGTATCTCTGGCTCCAGAAATGACCGTATTTGTGTCATCCTTCTTTGTCGGTAAAACGTGTTGGATGCTGATTGCAGGTCGCCGTGAGACTGCCTACATGGGTTGTGCCCCCCTTCAATGGGTCACGCGGAAACTGCGCTGGACCAACACGGGGACCATATAAGGGCACAGCACGCATTATTAGAATTGCGCAAATATAACAAAATCACACATGTGGTGTGGTGGCACGCCTAGGCGCATTTTTGCGCCACGTCAGTCACCTGCGCTCTGTCTCCGCATTAGATAACTGACCGGCTCCGAAAGCGGACTGGTGACTGAGAGATGGATGAGAGCGTAAGGTTGACACTGGGGACTGCGTCCACACGATAGTCAGCGCATATTCCTCATTATAAATAAAATGACGCGATTCAAAACTATCATGGTTCGCTAAAAACTGTTGCTGGGACGGCTGCCAACTGGTGGGATAACTCGATCCTCTCAGGGCTGAGATTCAAGCTGCAATTGCTTCTTCTTAATGTGCTATCTACGACACTCACTCATTGGGATCCAAGCCACCTTTTTCTTGTTTGTGTGAAAACGTTATACAGCACGCAAAGACGAGTTGTTTAGCTTTGACACCCACCGCGTCCGATCATGCCTTCGATCTTCTTGACTTGGCTTGATAGCGGGCTTATGTGTGTGAGGAAGGAGAGGATATTGTAAATACCGCGAAAATCTACTATCACTGTAAAATAATTCACATGCAAGTTACCGTCATCAATCAAATCGTCTCCAGTCAGATCTGTGATCAAGATAGATCGTTGCACAAGGCCTTTATCTGATATACCCGTACTTTACAAGTATTGCAACAATGACCGGAGATAATAAACAATCGCTTCTGACTAAGGTACCATCACCAGTCAGCCAGACGCAGCCCTTTCCCAAGACTTCTCTTTCCCTTTTACGCAAGCACAGAGTTAATCTGTAATACAAAAGCTCTATTCGGCATCTGGATATGTAAGTGAGCTTGCCTTGGTCATGACATCAGGCTGAGCACCCGAACGGAGGAGAAGGAGCACAGCATCCTCGTGACCAGCCTTTGCGGCCACGTGGAGTGGAGTATGTCCATCTGTCGTTGTTGCTTGAACACTGGCCCCGTGCTGCAGAAGGAGGCTGATCAACTCACAGTTACCCATCAGGGCCGCAATATGCAGACTGGTTTGGTTTCCCTGACACATGGAGAACATAGGTGTAAGTCGCACTTGCTCAGCGGCAGAATGCACGTCAAAAATAAAGCGATTTCGAACAGAACTACCAGAGCACACTTTACGAATATGTGGCGCTCAAATGAACACCAATAAAACGGAAAACCGAACAAACTCGAGCTTTTGCGTCGACGAGGGCACCATTTCGCAGGAGAATGCGAACCACTTCGAGTCTGTTAACCCTGGAAGCTAAGTGAAGACTGGTTTCATTGTAACTGTTGCGAGCGTTTGGATCCGCCGAATGTTGCAACAGCAGAACAACGATATTCACATGTCCCATAAAGGCAGCCACATGTAGAGGCGTAAGTCCCGACTTAACACAAAACAAAAAACGAAGACTAAATTAGAATAATGTAGTTTAAAAAGCCTGAAATGCATTGCCACTGGCAAAAGAGGGTAAAAAAGACGTATTTATAAATAGGATAACCAGAACTGAAAGTGTGCTTATATATGAAAGCCAAAACTTAGAAAAATGAGTGTTTTAACTACTGTGTACTCAGTACTGCGGCAAAACTAGAGCTGCGTAGGAGAAGTAGCTAGAAGGCTTATATTCAATAATAAGTTTGCGGGTGTTTTCTAAACAACCGAATGAACACTTACGGCAAAGAATGCTTCCAGGGTTGACAGAAGAATTCCATTTGAATAAAAGGAATAGGAGGATTGTTCACCAAACAGGTTACAGTGCAGAACATTCTAATCCATATTGTTATCAGTGTCTGGGCGCTCAGCGACCGGTTACAGAACTCACGCGTCCCATTCTGCTATGGGGCCCACAATCGAGCCCCGGTAGGAACCGTAAAGCAACTAGTATATTATACACAAAGTAGCATTACCGACAAAGGCAAGAGAGATTCAGCTGGTCATTTCTGGCTCAATAGCCACAATCAGCCAGCTGTACCAAACCCCAGATGTTGCATCATCCGAGGCTCGAACCCGCGACCTGTTGATAAGAAATTTAACGCATTGTCTTGGAGCTCCAACCCAGAGCCCCGCCTGCCGTCGCACTCCTTCTGCATCATTAATTGCCACTATGTGCCTGCTCTTGGACCTATAGTCTTGAGGGATAAGATGTATGTTCCTAACTGTAAGCGGATAGGTAACAAGCAGTTCATGCTAATTAATACTTCTGTTCAAAAACAAAAAGATTATGGGCAAGGTTACCTAATGCTCGCGTTAAAATAAAGGCTTACTGACTGGAGAGGATGTATTCAAATACTAGTTTATCAAGACCTGACGTTAAGTTATTAATTTTCGACGAAAAGTAATAAGCCATAAATGTCGAGTTAGTCTCTCCAGACTTTATCAGTTTTCCATCATGACGGAACTGTGCTCATTTTCCAGGTGAAACTCATAGAATTGGAAATTGAGAAAATGGGACAAACCTCAGTAGCTACATCCACTTGACAGCCGTACAGCAGGAGGAGTTCCACGATTTTTATTCGAATCTTCTTACAGGCCACGTGTAAAGGCGTGAAACCATTCTATATTGGGAAGGAACGGATGAAGTTTTTTTCAGCGCATAGGCCTTATATGCTTTTATGGTTTATTATTATTAGAAGAAGTGATTAAAGAGACATGCTTAGTGATGTAGCCAACATAGGCATACTGTAGCTGAAAAAAAACTATCTCGATTTGAAGAACGGAAACATTTTGGTGAAAACGACAAGACTGCATTAAAAATTTCATTGGAAGATAAGTTAGGAAAATTCCTAATCCTCAAGCAGGATTTACGTTAAGCAGGTGATGGTCTAGAAAACCAGGAAGCAAGTATTTAAACAGTCGACTTCAGCCAAGAACTCATTGGATTTTTTTCTGTGGAACACAGTGCTGAGGGTTTATGTCTATTAAAGGCAACGAGTGCTTATGTGATCCCCTAACCGGCAACGAATAGTTTTACGACCCTTTTAAGAATAAAATGGATAGGCAGGCTTAGAACCATGCAGTAGGGTAGGGACATTTAATAGACGGGAAATGACAGTAACGCGTTGGCAAGGATAAAATGTGTATATCCACCATCATCGTTCACATGAGCTGGTTTTTTAAAACCGAATTAGACCGTATTATACGCCCACCTATACACACCTACCTACAAACCAACCTAATCCTTAACCTACCCCTAATCGCAAACTGAACCCTAACCTTATCCATTGTGTTCATGAGGGATAACTTCTGGTGCCAGGTTAGGAGTTCGCAAAAGCATTTGTTGCCAAAAAACACAAATCATAGAATTCGGAAACTGACCAGGGCTTTGGCGTCTTGGTTACAACCGTTCTCCAGGAGAAGTTGGGCCGCTCGCAGGCTCCCACAGTGCGCAGCGACGTGGAGTGGGGTCAAATAATCCACGGTGACACTGCCTGCATCGGCGTCATGCAATAGTAGAATCCGGATGCATTCTGGATGGTCTCCTTGTGCTGCCATGTGGAGCGGCGTCAGTCCATTCTGACGACAAGAAACTTTTGTTGGGACATTTAAAGTAATGTCATTCCTTACTTGCAGACGAAAAACTTCGAACTATCACCTTGTGGGGTTTATTCAAATCCAACATGTTTTATACAACTGCTCATTGGAATCAGTATTGTCTAATGTAGTGGTAAAAGATTTGATTTCCAAATTTCCGTCTTTTAATAATTTTCCTTGAATCTTGAAATTGCCCAGAATGTAAACAACAGAGTGATGTTACTATCGTGTGAAGCATTGAAAAGGCTGTCGGAGGATGGTAGATATTTTACTCGAGATCCTTCCTTCAGAAGTACTATCAAGTTCATCGAGTAAGTGAGCTGGAGCGTTGCAACTATAGCGTGATTCCTACATTCAGTTTTGTTTCCTACTTCAGCATACTCCCTCAAAATATCGGTACGAGGGTTTTATACTAATTAGTGCACAGTTAAGCAGCGGCGTCACGATATTTTCTCCGACATCTTCTCTTAATAGAGGAAAAATCTTGTCCCAAGTGATGGCCACGAAAAAAGAGGTACTGGCTTGGATCGGTAGAAGAAAGGGTTGCCACTGTGTATGATCACGAAACCGCCAATCACCAGGAAAATTATGTTGATCCAAATCCAGGAGCGCACACGAATATCAAGAGGACTTCGTTAAACAATAAGATTCAGAGTTTGAACAAATATCGTGGAGTTCCAGAGCATTTCCTTCAGGGGCACTTGAATAAACACTACTGCCGTGTTTTGAGAGGCAACGAAGACCACTTCGTAGCAATCCTACGCGATATTAAAGAGGTATTTGTTGCCTAATTGTTGTTATTTAATTCAGACTTACTTTTCGCCACAAGGACATCATATTCCAAACCTGATTCTGACTTTTGCCCAGTACCTCTTAGGGTAGGAATAAAGCAACAGAAGAACACCGATGCTAGGAATCACGCTACAGTAGAAAAGCGCTGTCCCTGGAAAGTGCTCGGACAGGAAAATTTAAAAAATTCTTAAATTAATATTTAAACAAGCCGTTTGTGAGAGGTCATGTGTTGTTTTACTTTCATCCCATCCAATGAGTCAGGTTAAGTAGTGGAAATCCCAAAATCAATAAAAAGCAATCAGTATTTGTTGTTTTCACAGCATACCCTCGTCTTCGCGATAACGTTGGCTCCAGCAGCGATGAGTATTTGAAGAACATGTGCATTCCCTGATCTCGCAGAACAGTGCAGCGGGGTGAGACCATCACGCGTGAAGCATTCCAGCTGGGCTCCTGCCCGTAGGAGGTGTTCAACCACTGTTGTGTTGCCCCACTTGCTGGCGACATGTAGCGGAGTGATGTTATTCTTTAGTCAGAACAGAGGGAGAATGAATCAGAAGAGAATGAATGAATAAGTTATTGAAATCCACATGATGAGAATGAGAATAACGTAAGAGAATGCATCGTGTTAAACTGGTATTGATAGCGAAACGGAGGCGACGGTCGGATGTGTGGCCCCACTCAGGAAACCGGAAACGTGGACTCCTGTTATATGTTAATGGTGGTATTAGGGATTGTATAATTGGGGTAAATGAAACTGCTTTCAGGAAGCCCTGATCATAAGCAGAATGTTAAGTCTAGTGCTACCTCTTAAGGGAAGCCTGAGGTAAGCATACCAAAAGACTAGATGGGGCCAAATATTCGATCGCTACCGAAAAGAAAACCAAGCACGCCATCGGTCGACAGCTAAGACTGAGAAGTGAAAAAAAATCATTCCGGTAAGGGTCTGGGAAAGAAGTATAAGTAAAAGCAGATGCGTAAAATATTGCGATGTCAATTGCTGATGCCAAACACAAACCAGCTACATATCATGCAAATCAAACGCTTTTTCAATGAACAAATGTCTTTTGTGTTTGGTAGACAAGAGCAAAAAACACTTATATTTCGTTAAGTCGAGGGACAATACATTTGCTATATTCTTTCAATGAGGTACGGAGGTGGGAGAAATTATTAGGATATGCAGACAACTGGAAAGAATGTGGGATGAAGTGCACTCTTGCAGCGGATAAGGGTCGTAATCGGCTTACTTAAATCAGTCATACATTATGGAGATGGAAAAATAACGTTTAGTATGCCAAGACGCAGCTATTTTGGCCGGTAAATACATAATGTCAGCTTCCTACTGAGGACAGAAAGGCGCAAACACAAGATAACAAACGAAACAAACAGTGGTGGCACCATGCGAGAGAATCGCATAAAAAATTTCACGCAAGAGGCAGGATGGTGGCCATTTGACCTGCTGTACGTCGCCTATTTCCGATATAGTAACCCAAAAATGATCGCAACATCCATATCGGTAGCTCGTAATTTGCACTTTAAAAGATAACGGAGTATTTCTTATATAAATAAAGAAGTTCAAGGAATCAACAAGCCAGCCACAGATGACACTGAGTGTAGAGACCAATCAGAGCTGCTACGAAAAACGAACTGAAATAAAAGAATTGTGAAGAACACGAGATATTGTAAAACTATGAAATTCGGATACTGTACTCGATATAAAAATCAGTTGAGTTAAGCCGTTTAGCTGTTTATTAATGACAACAGATTACAGAGTGAGATCATTCCCACGATAACTAATAGTAATATCAAAATAATCAGCCATCTGATTTACCTCGATAAGATTGCCAAGTACCAAGCTGATCAGGTCCTCCTGCAAACTACGGATTAGGCCTCAAGAGCTCCTTTCAAGATTAACCATTGCTTATATCCATCCCCCCATTGTGAAATTGGAGAAGCTGGAGCCTACAATGCCAACACCTACCATGAGCTGTATTAAATTAGCCTGACGGCTGTTATCGGAGAAACTGAAGAAGATGCCGCACGAGGCTCCTACAGTATCGTTTAAGTCAAGCACAAGGCACCGTTGACTGCATAGTCAACGACATTTCCTGTCGATTCTGACAGACGACTGAGCGGGAGTGGACGTGTGAAGGGGGCCAGGTGATGACGCGCATAGGGAGCGGTAAGTGCATAAGGTACCCAACCAAAGAAGCTCGTTATACTAATCTGATTCCATCCGACACACAGCTCTGATTTGTGGTTCCATGAGGCTGCCTGCGCAGGCCAACAGCCAAACTTCCGGTTGCATCATGTTCTCGGAAAAAGCAAGGGGTCGGATTGCGGTGCAACTATCCATCCGGGAGGAAACATTCGGGCTATCACAAGCTCAGACAGGGGCTTTGTGTAACTAAATGCCTTCAGTCCGATACAGAACTGTGCGCTATTTTGCGCTTCCGCGATTCAGTCAAGCTGTCTTGGAATCGAACTGACTTCGCAGCAGTAACAGTGTTGATTCTGACCTGGTGAGGAACGCTTGGCTGGCTGACTCATCGGTCACGGATTGGCGCAACGTCCTACCGTCCACACTTAGGACCTGTGTGCCATGTCTTGAGAAATCACATAATAAGGACACGAAAGGCTCAAAGTAAGTTCTCAGGCCGCAACAGGCGATTGCTTGCAAACACTGCCAAATAGCGACGCAGATGACCAATGTCGAAGGAAACATAGGTTGCTAATGTATGTGCATTAACAGGAAACGCTCAAATAAGTAGACTTACAAATGTCGTTCTACAAAAAATACGTATAATGTGTTATTGTTAAACAGTGGATGGTATTATGAGATCAAGAGAGCCGAGGGAAAACTATTTAGTATTAGTGAGACAACGTATAAAGTATGGTTGACAACGAAGGACAGAAAATCAACGTTGCAAACGCAAAAAACTCTGCTCTAAGGAGAATTTCCAGAAGGGGTCTGTTCTGAATGGTGAAAAGATATCGTGATGGTCTACTAGTCAGATGTGGATGTGTTGCAGCCACTTATTTTGTAGGGAGGCCCTAGCTGCCACGACATTCAGGCTCAATGCCGAATAGGAAGAGATGTGAGACGCCAGTTAGAAGGATGTTGTATTCTATTCAGAACTATTGGAGAAAAAGTTGGAATATGTTGGCAGCCGGACAAGAACACATCCAGTTCCACGAGAGCGGCTTCCCGAGTGACAGTGGGAAATGCGTAACAGAGCCATTTATATTTTTGCTGAAAATTTTGAATGATAATTCAAAATAAAGCGTATTCCTCTCTCTCTCTCTCTCTCTCTCTCTCTCTTGAGGGAGAAAACGTTTGATTCTGTCTTGAAGCTGATTGGCCAGTTTACAAAACTGTGAGAGACTGACAACTAGACTGTCACTGGTACGCACGTGCAAGCACTTGAGTAGGGCCACCATGTGTGCTGCTCTTAGATGGACGACCATAACCGCGAATAAAGTTCCCGATAAGGTAAATGCATGACTCTCTTATTAAATGTAGTTTTTTTCCTACCATATATCCGTTAATAAGGTTTATTTTTAAGATTTTCTGAAGAAATCGACATGTATTATCTGTGAACTGAAATCTACAGTAGACTATGCCTTTTAGAATCAATGCTAGAAACTAAATAAGCAGTCCTTCAAAAGACAAGCTGACTAACAAACCAGCCTGGAAAAGCAAGTTCTTTTTGATATTCTGGGAATTTGATCATAATTTTACTGTCATAAATCGGGGCTACAACACAAGTCAGAATTAGCCTACATGTCTAGCCATTGGGACAGCTACTGACACTTCGTCTCCGGCTCATAAACTACGTCAACTTGCTAACACTTTATACTGTTATGGGGTAGATTACCTTGTCTAAAAAAATTATTATATTTTTATGAAAAAATGTTTAAAAACTATGCTAATTCAATTGCACACAATAGCTTTATAAGGCGAGGAATGGCACGTTATTGCTCCGCATTCTGACGTCATGAACAAATGCACACTCTTTGATAAAAACCCTTATCGGTCAGCATAAATACGTCATCTGCGCTAAATACAGTATTAGTGTGGTCACTTCATGGGCAGAAGGGCACCAAGGTCATCCAAAGGGTGTTGACTTGGAACTCTGCACATACCAAATATTCTTCTTTGGTAGTTCTAGGCAGCTCACAACTCTACTTTCGTGACATCTTCCAGTCCCCCTATCAATTCACTTGCACGCATCTCGCTGGGTACGTGAATGTGATAACTTTGATTCCTAATCTTCTGGCGTTTGGGCACCCGCCCTAACCTTCATGCTATTCTTGCGCCTTTACTTAGTTTTTTTTCGAACCGAAGAAATACCAGGGATACGTAGACACTTGAAAGTCTTCCCTCAGTTAAATATGCCTTCAATTTTCAGAATATAGCGCCTATCCTTTGAGGCATATATCTTTACTGACCACGAATAAATTTGAACCAATTGCTTTTTACCGCTCACGAAATGGGTAAGCAAAAGGATGTTAATAAGTCCGCTTTTGAGGACAACACCATCCTCCGCGAGGGTTTTTGTATCCATAAATCAAGTCTAACAGACTGATCATATGGTTTTATCGCGTATGTTGCCTCTGGGTCGTTGGTAATTTTCCCCATAATTTTAATACACCACGGCTGCAGGTGTGTGAGCGGGCAACGGGTTACATGAACTCAGGTGCAGCTTATAAACACGGACACGTAAGGACAAGCAGAATTCAGCCATGCAAAAGTGCGACGATGGTGACAGCAGGGAGATTAACTACGACAGTGCTGAAATGCTGGTAGTAATTAGGTGAGAGATATTGTTTCCCATTAAACAAAACCGAAATCCCACTCCCCCCGTGAGAGTAGCATGGCATCTGACGCTACAGATAACCAACACCGTTTTTCTTCAAAAGCGTACATAACAATGCACTTCAGTCTAACCTATTTTCACAACAGCATTGGCGTTGTTCCAAACCTGTTAACGAAATTTCGTCTGACCAACTCACAAATGAAGGACTGTTGCAGCTTCCTGTGGCTCGAAATTAGTTCCTACCAAATGTCAAACATGGTTTAACGCAGAAAGTGGCAAAACTACTGTGGTGTACAGGAAATTACCTTGGGTGACACTATGACCTGATAGCACAGAAAAGGTCTGACAGCTGATTTATAATAACTGTAGGGATAGTATTAGCAGTAGTAGTGATAATGAATCGTCAATTTCCCGCACCAGTTAACTGACCGGCTCGGACAGGGACTGGGCCCTGGGAATGGGAATAGAGATTGAGGTCGACGGTTGAGAGCATTTTCATCAACATAAACAATCCGACGTGATTGAAGCTAGCACGGTGGGCTAAAAGTTGTGGGTTGCAAGTTTGCCATCTGACAAGATAACTAGGACCACACGGGTCAATTCAGTGTCCGTTTTTGGGGAGTAGTCGAATGGTGGAGTGAGAGTCAGACTGAAATCGCTCCTTCTTAATGCGGCCTTTATGACACTCCCATTCCGACGGACTGAACCAAGTATGGAGGCAGGCTTAAGGGTGGTTCCGGCTGCACCAGCCACCTGCGCCCTCTCCCGCCTCCGGTCTTGTTTTCTTGGTCAACAGGTGGGGAGCGAGAGAGAGAGAGAGAGAGAGAGTGCGGTAGATGTATCGAAAATCGACTCTCATTATAATCTAATTCATGCGCCAGTCGCCACCCCTGCACCACCTTGCTGTGGGGCACACGATGGACGACGTCGGGTACGACGGTCGAACTGCTGTTCAGTACTAATGAATATAGTAGTATGGGAACCTTAACTCAGTGGTTCTGTTGCGTCAGACCTTAATGACGACCAAATACGTCAGCCAAGGCCATTAACCCAACCTCCAGCCAACTTAACTTGAATTTTCCACCAATATAGAATGGGAGGTGGAAGAGAGAGAACTTGATCCTGTGCAAGCTCTCCTCCCAATTATAAATTGTTTGCGCGTTAACATGTGTGTCTAGAAATACTGCAGCCAGCGGGATAGCTCAGCTCTCTTGATGGAGGGTCTGGTTGCAGGGGCTCCTCTTTACCAGGGCATTCTGGCAATCCACCTCTGCGTTGGGCCATACTTAACGCGACTTCCTTCCGTGTGGGCCAAGCGGTAAGTACATACGTGATATGCGAGAGACAGTGTTTTATGTGAGGTGAGCCACTGCGTCCAGGCTACTCTCCAACAGTGTTGAACTTGGTATGTGACTGCAAAACAGTCGGATTGGGAGGGAAGCGTGAAACCGATGTTGCGAAGCTCTCCCTCATTGAAGCCCAATCATGCGCAAGTCAGCACTGCATCCCCCTACGTAGTAGTGCTCGTCGTTTACAATGGAATACACAAGATAGATTGCCAAGAGTTGAGGAAGAGCCTTTGAAAAATGCGAATATTCTTAGCAAAACCGTCCTCGAATTACCAACCTTTCCAAGATCGCATAATAACTATTGATTGACTATGTTGTCCATGCTCAACAGGGGTCCTACAGATCTTAGACGGTTGCTGCTGTTTTGAAGCCGGCCGCTTTCTTCAAATAGATGTAGTAGCATATTATTCAACCGGTATTCTTGCACCAATTATGTGGAGCTGCTTAAAGAAGGCTGGCACAGGCAGCTCTTTCAGAGTGATTGCGATAGAACTTGACGGTGTGTGACAGCACTCCACCTAACATGATTGACAGTGACCGTACGGGAATTTCTAACTGAAAATATAAGGCACAATCGTTTTAATATGAAATGTTCACAAATTATAAGAAAAATTCATTCAAACTTCAAAGCTTTCCCAACTTCTTCCCTTTGAAGAAAAATATGACCACATTGCCAAAAAGCTTTGAATCAAAAGTTATAAACGATTAAAAATAAACACTCCACACTGTTCACAGGCAAACACTAATAAAGCGGAGAACTTTAAGCTGTTTGACAGAATGTATTTCAACTCTTACTTACCTTACAAAGGGTTGGCCGGCTCTCCATGACCGTGTCTCTCCAAATCACCCTATCAACCAATCAAACGTCAAACATAGATGTGAAAAATCCAAAAAATAAGACAGAGTCAACTTGGTCATTGATTTGCGCGCTAGCTCGGTTAAGTTACGGTCCCAAATCTTGCCAGTAACGCCGGTAAACTTCCGCAACCTCTTGCCCAGCTCGATGAATAACATCACCAATTGACCTCAAATAATCTCATTCCTGGCTGACCTGTGATTTAGCAAGCACCGAAGACAACTAAGCGTAAGTTGAAACGTGTCAAATCCCAGGTCGTCGAGGTTTAGTGTTGAGAGAGAGAGAGAGGGGAAGGTAGGGTGTCTTTATGTTGTGATAATAAAATGCCCATTGACAACTTCTTCAAACGTAAGAAGCAGAAGGAGAGTGAAATACGCATATCACCGGATAGTTGGTCTGAGGAGTGCAAGAGAATTTCAAATTCCCTCCAAAAGCATAGGTGCACGCAATGGACGACGCTATTAACTAATGCACGACGTGTTGTAGGTCAGCTCGCTATGTAATGAAAAAGAAGGACAATGCATATTAATGAAGAGGAAAACTGCGGTTCAATTTCAAAGTCCGTCAGACTGGTGGATGACTAGCCGACAACAACAATAAAATCAGAAGTTTAACCCTCCGGTCTCCTTGGCCGATTACTTTTACTAAAGCAACCACTTGAAAGAACTTTAACTCAAAGCCTCAACCAAAATGAGTGCCTGTGTTTCGCTTCATTAACACTTCGGAACGTTGGGCACGTCACGGCTCCAGGGGAAGAGAAAAGTTCACAGAAAAGGATATGAGACTTAGAAAAAGACAAAGCCCCAAATGCTTCATAAACACTCACTGTTCAAAGTACTTTACTAAGATCTTCAAAGTTTTCTAGAACACAGGATAGAAAGGTGGGGCTTTTGCTGTAAGATCCAAGCCTCAAAATCTAAATATTTACGAATCTGCAGATTAAAGAATAAGCGAATCTTATTTTGTCAGGCATAAAGACCTTCGAAGATAGCTGTGGCAAACAATGAGGCAGACACAATAGGCCATAGGGGAGCAGAAAAAAACAATTCTGCAAATTTCGCTACGCGAAGTAGGCTCAAAATGCATAAGGCAGGCTCCGAAAATTTAGGTCGAAATTCGCCTTGAAGTATTTACTGTATTCACTCTAGGAATTTTGGCTGCGTTTTTCAGCCGGAGCTGGATAACTAATAGTAAACGAAGTCCCATAGATCATTCCCTGTTGCGCATAAATTTCAAATAACATATGGGAAGTCGGTATCGAAAAACCAACTAGGCAAAGATGACGAGTGCTTTGGTAATGTCCTTTCATATTTTCTTACTAACTGACTTATATTTCGTAGGACTAAAAGACGGCATGCAACATTGTCGTTCCAAAATCCAGAAATGAAAGGCACCCCACCAAATGACAGCGTTTTTTAAATCGTCGATAAAACGTGGTGGATTTGTGTGGAGCTCCCTGTGAGAGAAAACACTCGCAAGCAATACGCCAGGGTGGAGGGTTAAGTTTTTGCCAAAGGAAAATCGTGCTAGATATACACACAATACGTAAATCTTCCGATTATGTGGTTGTTCGTACCGGAAGAGGAACAGACACAAAAACGCCCCAGCTGACTT
>WEDG01006316.1:0-67500 GCA_017591395.1 Schistocephalus solidus | reverse complement strand
AGGCTCTCTTGATATACATAAAATGGTATGTTTACGATTTCAACTGAAAATTCTATTTACATTTATTAGTTACAATTACAGCGTTGTAGCCCATTTTCAGAATGTGCCACCCTCTTAAAAAAGTTGGCAGTTATAAACGAAGTAATGTTACTTTTAATATTTCCTTTAAGTTTTAAATGTTTATAGGGTTGATAATTATTATGTTAAGGTTTTCGGGCATAAGTGGGTGCCGGTTTGCTACTGCTCATCAATCATTAAAAAAATCGGCATTGTAAGTCAGTAAAACGAACTGTAAAAGTTAGTAAAGTTAGTCAGCAAACGACTCTGCACAAGATGGTAGGAGCATCAACCTGAAGTCAACCACGAGAATAGATTGCCACTGGTATATGGCCACATACAACAGAAGAAGCCCAGTTTCACCTTTTGGGAGGCGAGAGTCATCGGCTGAGCCAATAACAAGATGGTCAGACCGGTGTTCGAAAGCTGAACCTCATTTGGCACAATCAACAGAAATAATGATCAGCATCCGGTCTAGCAGGCGCTCCATTCAATCCAGACGGGGTCAACAGCTCTAGTGAACAATTCGCGGCTCCTCTAACAGTTGTCACCTCCACCGGAAGGTGAAAGAGCCAGCCGGAAGTCACACGACCGACGTGAGACATCTACTCTACGACGCTCCCAAACAGCCGGACGTGATTCGCATTTGGCGACAGGTGTGCATAGACCTTGCAGCGGCTGCGACGGCCGTGCAGGAGACAGAGGTCACATAAGTGCGCCAGCGGTTGGCCACGGAGGAGCCAAGACCATTCCTCAGCCAGCAGGCAGGTCAGAATGCGTGCGTCAAGCGTGCTTATAACACGAAACAGGGGGTGAGACAGAACACATCTAGGCTAGACAGAATAAACACCACCACTCAGAGGATGGAAAGGAAGAGTTTTCTAAAACTTTAGCAAAAATACAGCATGGTCCATGAAATTGTCTCTTTCTCGTCTTTGTCTTCTTGGGGTACGAAAAAAGCGATATATATCTATAAAATGGTAGGTTAACGCTCACCGATCGGTCAGGGGAATCACTCGTCCCAGTATACCTTTGGGCTCACTCTCGAGCCCCAATAGCAGCTGCACAGTGGATAGTATTATAGGTGAAAGGCCGTTGCTGATCGAAACCGATAGGGCAACGGACCTGTGGCTCAATGGTTAGAGCGTTCGACAAGTCGTGGGTTCGATCCTCAGGTATCACAACACATGGGGTTGGGTATGGGTGTCTGATGACGGCTTATAAGCAAGAAATTGTCATTTCAGTCTCCCATATCATTGCCGAAATTTGTTTCAAAATATATTTCTTGTCAGTATGCGACTGCTTGCAAGGACTCAGCTCAAAGGCACAACGGCACGAGTAAGTCCCGTACCCCTATTGGCAAACGCCCCTTCATACGGTTAATAAGAAACCCGATTGCAACCGACAGGGAAGGGCTCGTGTACGTCTTTACTATACTCGAATGCCATTTTTCCCCACTGAAGGTGAAAATTCGAGAATAGGCAAGTTACCGTCAACTTATTTTCTTTGCTTGACACTCAACCGTGATTGGCAATCATGCCCTGCAGTGCGGCCTGCATTTGAACAAATGGTACCGTACAGGTTTTACCTGAAGACTCCAGATGAACCAATGGCGTGGAATTGTGATGAATCAAGTGACCATAAATCTGACAATGATTTTCACAAGTTAATTAATTGTGAAGTGGTGACTTCTAACCACCTACAAAAATACTAAAACTGCGTTCGATTGCTTGGTTTCTTGGGCTTATGGACTAAAAATTACGTTCGATGTGAAATACCGACGACTTGTAGGAACATGCCTGCCAAATCTGAAGAAAACATACTTACAAAAGGATCAAAATATCCTTAAGACCACAGTGAATGAACCAGAGAAGACGATGCGTTTTGTCTGAAAAACCAAATAACTCATAAGTTGCAATTTCTGCGATTGAAATAAAATTTGCTATTTTGTAGTACTTATGCACAAAACGAAACTTTTTTATTCCTATAAAACAAAGGTCCAGTTCGATAATAACATGTGCGTACATAGTAAGGGTAAAACGTTCTCTCACTGTCACTCTTTTCCGGTTAGCAGGTAAAAGAAGATGATTTCGGCTCCAGGGGACAAACTGATAGAAAATTACGCGATTTTGAACGTGGTCTTGGAGAGTTCGATCGAATACAACAGGACTGTAGCCCGTGATGGAGCTTTAGGCCAAACGGCCAAAATTTGCTGTCCGCAGTTAAATTATGGTTGATAGACGATGGAAAATAGACCGGAAGTGGTAATTTTGGTCTGACATCACTTTGTAAGTCGCATCTCGATATTACTGCTATGCGACAGACCGAGTTCTAGGAAACAAATGGTGATTGCATAATCTGCCAGACATTCGGATAGAGTGCTAATTCCATGTGAAAGAGTTCTTATTTTGAATTTGTGACCAACTAATTTGTCGCCAAATATGGCAGATTTACACTGATCCTAGATCAAAACCGGGTTTCACGAATTTCTTGCCAAGTTTCTTGTCAGCTTATTCTACGCCCGACATAATACTTTAAAATATCTACCTAGAACTACAGTTTAGCATTGGCTTGAGGAACAGGGTAGCCTAAGATCAAAAGGACGAGAAAACACGGCCATCAGTGTGCCGTATGTTGGTAAGGAACAATCCCACAAACACAAGAACGTCAAAATTATGTTCCTCTTTGGAAATTTTTCCCGGAATGCACCTGGCTACACTTTGAATGTAATTAGGCGACTAAATCAAGCGGTAAAAAGACAGTTTTGGAAACTAGGTATATTAAACTACCAACGACGTCATTATTGAGGTAAAGAAGAAAACCTTACTCAATTTTCCTCACTCAGATGATACTTATAAATAAATAACATACTAAATGCACAGACGCATTTGGACAGTGGTTATTATTCTAGAGTGGCGTACAATGTGTATGGAAATCGGAGTTAGGTGGTCGCCCGAGATTTATCTTTCACCTGATAGGCGATCGTGCATGTTAATAGGGATATTCGAAATCGACTTAGATAAGGCATATTGTTTGTTTCAAGGATAACGCATTGAGCCAAAACCACCTTCTCAAATAAACTACCTACGGTCAAAATGCTTGCATGTATAACTGGTAACAAGTAGGCTGAAAGGGCCTTGTAGAGTATTCTCGGCTTAGTCAGCATAATTACTCACCCTGGTCTGCTTTGCCAAGGAGAATTATACGAGGCACAGGAGATTCCCGGCCTAGTTTCCCCATCTCGCACAAGAATTTGAAAATTAGAGGGAGATTTTTGAAGCACGGATTGGTTTTTTACTCTCATTTGTATCTTCCCTCCATGGTTTTCACTGTATGCTTTAGAAACATAATCTATATTATAATGATGATGCAGAAACTCGGATCACAAAAACACACTAATTCAAAAAGATCTCCCGTGGCTCAATTTAAGGGACGAGGAGCAAATGATGTAGTATGTTGACTCAGATCAAAATGTTAAATCACAAATTCCGGAGATATCATCGAATTTTATCAGGCTTCTACATTAATTCTCCTACAATTGTGCTGGTCAGTTTTTAAAAACTGACCAAAATTTTATAGAGTTACTAAGGTTGATAATGCTTCTGATCTTTTGACACGTATCAGTAAAATCCTGTGTCTGGAAAACAATTTAGTTACTACGAAAAATGAAGAGGTTCCTCGGAAAAGTCGAGTCGTACCCATGAATTTACGAGTCGTTAGGCGAAATTACTATAAGAGAGAAAGTGGGATTGTCAGTAGACCATTTAGCGCGACAGGACAGACAGACCATTGGCGTGTGAGAGGGATGGCCACAGAGGCAGAGTTGGTTTCTGAGGCGGGGGTGTGGGTGATGTTGGTGGGGGCGGAACAATTACGACCTTCTGTGCTGGGTGGGGAGGGTGGATGGTGCATCGATTGGTGCCAAGCATGGTGCTTGAGATAAAGGCCATTCGGGTTGGAGAAACAAATTTCTTGATTAAATAGCACTTCTTCTTTTCTTAAAACGCAGTTTTAAAAATTCATAATTTTTCAATCAAACCCAGTAAACCATCATTATACTGAATTCCTACAAAAGCAAGCGGCGAATGCCATCGTAAGCTATCAGCTAAATAATATTGGCTGAAAGGAACAGTTCAAGCGATAATGCTTAATCTTCCTATGAATGTATAGTGCGCGATATGTTCACGATATATTTTCTTGATGTACCTATTTATTTAGAAAGTGATGTCTCGGGTTTATAGCACCTCCTCGCAGTGTGACAACCAAGGATGAATGGGGCTGAACGTTGGGCTGCAAAACTTTCAACTGGTTAACTAATTTTGACCTAAGTACTTCTGTCATTCAAAGCAGTCAGTAGCTCAGAAACTGTTACTTAATTAAGAGGATAATAGCGAAACCCTAAGAAAAGTTTGTTAGACTAAGAAGAGGGATACAATAAAACGGTTTGTTGTGTATTAAGCAAATGCAAACAAGTATAGGTGCATAAAAAGAAAATGTTACGATTTAAATGGGCGCAGCTGAACTTTCTCAACAGGACAGGCGAGTGTATAGTGTAAGAAACTTTCACATAGTTTTTCTGCTTCAAAATAATGACCAAGAAAGAAGGCAAAAACTGGCATTTTTTCTGCCCATCGGTTTTTAGCAATATTCTTCCTAACACATAATGTTTGCTTTTAATTCTCTTCAGCAATATGGAATGGAAATTAAACTCACTGAACGTTGCTGTTAACCCTTAAAGGTTCCTTTCCAACAACTAATGCAAGCTAACTCAAAACTTTCTTAAGGAAGTAGAACTTGACATTAATGCTCCTAATCTACGCCAACTCGCTGCTTGCCTAGGTCAAAACGCAACAAAAGCACTTTGTGTGTGATAGCTTTTGGGTAAATGAAGAACATGAGAGTGGGGAAAACGAATGAAGATGGAGGGCTATAAGACGATATTCAGAGAAAAAATTCCACAATTTTGCCCGCAAGAAGAGAACCAGCGGGCTGTTTGTTAGTCTTTACTTGTTTATTATCTATATTCCGCTCGAAGAGATAAGGAAACGGAAAGATGATAGCTAAAAGATTAATTGTATGGGTTAAGTTAAGCTTTCAGAAGGAAAAATAACCCAGTATAAGATCGTTTTAAATATTCGCATCATTTCCCTTTTGAAAACCGAAAAACCGACTTAGGATAAAAAAGCAAGGCACTCGAAAAAGCACTACGTTCTCCGAGAGCTAGACGTTGGCAACCTCGGTCTTCATTTTAAACAACAGAGGTGTTCCATACGACGCTATCTACTATTTTTACATAAAGGCAGAAACACATTTTCCCCTCGAGGCACGAAAAGGGACTGAATCTCTTCGCCCTTCTGTCTTTT
Organism: Schistocephalus solidus; assembly: GCA_017591395.1. Taxonomy (NCBI): domain Eukaryota; kingdom Metazoa; phylum Platyhelminthes; class Cestoda; order Diphyllobothriidea; family Diphyllobothriidae; genus Schistocephalus; species Schistocephalus solidus. The sequence goes on along the minus strand of WEDG01006316.1, from coordinate 62,080 downwards.
GGCTATAATGTTGACGTTCGTCTATATTCTCACAATTAAATATACCAAAAATGCTATAAGCAAGACAATGGAGACCAAACTGACAAGTTCTGGTTTGTTTAGTTGTAGTGAGCCAACCATACCCAGCACAAGGCCAATATAAATCTAGGGTTCGAAAGGGCCACGGTGGCTTAATAAGCAAAAGTTGTACTTTTGGCCATGAGTGCACCCCATATTCATCGTTATTGGGAAGACCGAAATGCAACCTGAAGTATTTCTGCAGGAAGAAATACCACCATGTCACCTATTAAGTCAAGCAGCTTCAAGCTATGTTCAGTCAAAAGGTAGTGAGAGGACGAAGACGAGTTTAAAAGCCAGCACTTTATCCAGATGTGTAGACTGTTAAGAGTAGAGGTTATTAGCATCCTCAAAGGAAATCTTAGTCCAGTAATAGCAATACTGGTTATAAAATGCAAATTATAGAGGTTGCCATTCATATCGAACGCAGGAAAAGACAGAATAGAGGCACTGATACAATTATTCTACTTGTGACTGTTAGAGGTTGAGTAAGAAAGTTGGGCAATCTGAGATGACACTTTCTAAGTTGGCAGTAACTTTAATATAAGTAGGAAATTAGTATTGGGTAAACTAATGCCTATAAAACAACAGACATTTATGAATAATTTAGTTTCCCCTTAGGCTTTTCCTCTCGAGCACGGTTGACTGGGCCAATCATGGACGTCAGATGGGAAAAGAGTAAGGAAACTTCAGCGCTTGCTTTCAGTTAAAAGTAAAGTAAAGAAGGATGATAGCCTCTCTTTGAATCTCGAAGGACCATCAATCAATTTGCAAATTTGGACTGAGAATGAGTAACTTACTTCATTTACCTGTTAGCTGCGACGATCTCTGATGATGCTTTCAAGCGCAACCCCATAAGTTAAAGCAAGTAACGTTCTTGTTAATAGAAATCGCATCTTCTCGACTGCTTCCTCGAACTCGCTAACTAGCTTCTCTCGGTAAGTTGCTTGAGCTCCACGCTCTCTGATCGACTCGATGAAGGAAAAAATTTGACCTTCATGAGTCGTGTATCTATTCGGAAGTTTGCTTTCTCCACAAGTGTTGCGAACATAAGGTACGGCTGGAAAGTGTTTCATACTAATCTCTGGTAAACACAGAGCTGTTGTTTTATAGCTAGATGAGCAAGTTCAATAAAAATGGTTCATTGGTTTACTTTGCATTAAAATAAAAAAAATAATTCATCTGTTAATTAATCTTTTAAATTGCTATATATAATTTCGAAGATTGGAATGTTGTGTAGTATAGATACATTTACGACGTAACGGCTGACAAATAGATCGAATATTATCTCGCGCATCAGCTTTCCACTGTTTTAACAAAGAGAGCATACGTGCGCCCAGTTCCACACTAAGAATCCACGCAAAAGATCAACCATACACCATTTGGTTTAGCACTTTCGGAAACAAAGACCCATTAGTAATTTGCAATTAATTGGGGGATCATGTCGGCACGTACGCACAAAATTACTGGACGCATGCAGCAGCACAGTCATAAATAACCAGAAATGACTAGTCAAAGGCATTTTTACAAGCCTGGAATCACCTGCAGCGAATGCAGAAATATTTAAGAATGCACTCATACAAAGTGTAATTAGCAAAGGAACCAAAACCGACAAATTGACAAAAACAGTTAAAACCATACAAGTAAGATTCAAAAGACGGTCAACTAAAGCAACAGCCCTATCTGCAATCCCAGCATGAGGGAGGGGAATCGTTTTTCCTAAATGGTTTACTGAGTAAGTAGAACATTAGGCTTTGCGACACCGAAAATCAGACGTTATCTCATTGCCATGAACTCCACCCTCTCAAGGTCATGGTTATAGCAGCATCTGAATGAATGCATAGACCTTACTTTTAAAAACAAAGAGAGTAGTGCAGGTAAGTTGCCCAGCAACCGATATCAAGCAATATTGGAAAATTTTCTGTATCGTTTAAAAAAACAGTTTAATTATAGTGGCAGCAAGTGAAGCACATGATCGTATGGACAGAGCCCCCATTCAGATGCTAAGGCACATCCTCGAATTCAGATTTCAATCGAGGACTAGAATTGCCCTAATGAACATCAGCATACCATTCACTGTGACCATTTAAAAATCGAAAGTATGTTAATGATCCTGCAACCGTCTACCAGCTTAAATACAATATCGGGAAGCAAGTTAAGAACTGGAGCCAGAGACGCAAAAGGTCTTCGAAACTCCTAAACGCCAGCCCGTACTCTTAAAACAGAAAACAGGGGTCACTTATGCGACATAATTTTCCCTTCATTAGTAGAAAAGTTATCACTTTATTGCATTCAGAATAAATGGTACGAAAAAGTTATAAGCAAAAAATTATTTTCTTTACGGTATATTGATATATGGACCACACAATATTGCAATTTATCCCATTCAGTGGCTGTTCAAAGTACGACCGACATTGTCATCTGATAAACGGAAATAGGATAACGAAAAGGAAGGAAGATAAACATACAAAGGTGTTCTTAATGTTTCGTCTTACCTTGGCCTGGAAGTTAACGTTCGCACCGCGTGAAAGCAGCAAATCAACCATTGCGACGTTGCCATAATGAGCAGCGATATGCAGAGCCGTGAATCCACTCTAAATTAGGAATATTAAGTGAAGGTACATTCATACCAAACATGTGCTATGATTACGTACTAATACTTTCAAGCAAGAACTCTATCGTCACTAAACTCGAACAGCAAATTGATTAAAACACATGCTTAGTGTATTATCTAGTATAAGCTAACACAAATTTACTTTTCCGATTAAGCTTTACTGTGTTAAAAGACCCAAGGGCCACAGTAGATGTTAACAGAACTGACAACTTCGACTTCACAGAGGCCTTCTCTAACATAGATCAGTCAGACTGATATTTAGCCTGATAGAAGAGAAAGCCTACGTCAGTCCTATAATCAAGTTATGGGAAGGCTTTGTTGTCACTATTAGTTCATATTGCACGGGTTGTCCTTGAGGTAAATTTACGCTTCATAAGGAGTTTTAGACTTCCATGAGCAAACCAAATGTAATGTTTGATGGAAGGTGGGCTGTATAACAATGAGGCCCCGATAAGACTGATCTACTGAGTGTGGTATAGCCGCCTAAAGAGGACATGAAAACAGGAACCACCTACAGTACGTGTGGTGTTGCGCTAAATTCCGAAAAATCAAGGTCTAGTATTAAGGTGAAGATAAGGGTCAAGTTTAGGGTTAGGCTTAAGGTCAGAGGTGGGGTTAGGGTGGACTTAGAATGATGTAAAGAGTTAAGGGTTGGGTTCGTGCTAACTATAAGGTTTAGGTTTAGGGTAGGGCTAAGATTAAAGTAAAAATTCAGATTTAAGTTAAGGTTGTACTAGGGTTAAAACACTTGAATATTTGTCGCTACCTATTTTAAGTGGGCGGGACTTTCCCACTGCCGCGACCTGCATAAGCGGTCATGCAAATCATCCTTACCCTGAGTGCTAGAACCTGAGGAAATCGCTCGCGGCGTCAAACGAGGTCGGCGCTTATACGCATACATTCGGACTGATTTGCCCTGAGAAATCAAATCGATCGGTGTTCGCATATTTACCAACAGGGATTGACAAGTGACGAAGAACTGAAAATATTTGTCCAGGCCTCATCTGTGACCTATTAGTGCGAAGCGAGTACCATATTTGCGTTTCTTTCAGCAAGTCCTAGTCAGGCATAGGACTGGCTGAAAGGAGCATAAATAATCACGAAATAGATGCTTCCTCACTTTGACGCCTATCTGACAGTCTGCTTTAAGTATATTTTGCTTGATCAATTTTCCCCTCAATATATTGTCCTCAGCGCATGTTTCTCTGGCGCGCTTCAAGTTAGTAAAATATTACCGAAAATGACCAGGAAGACTGGGATGGCCATTTTTGGCTTATTAGCCGCCATCAGTCAGCCTTACCAAACCCTAGGTGTTGCTTAACCGAAGGCATGAACCCGCGATCTCTTGATCAGAAGTCCAACGCTCATTGAGCCACGGGCTAGTGATAACGCCGGCTTAGATCGGAAACATTCACATAAGTGGATAAGCGCTCACTGGTTACGGACACACCCATCCCGTCATACCTTAGGGCTATCTCTGGAGCCCCACCAGCAGCCGCAGAGCGGTTAGCAGTATAGTCAATAGAAAATTACTGACAATTACCAGAGAGATTGGAATGGCCATTTAGGGTTTATTAGCCATCAGCAGAAATGGCCATTGCAGTCTCCCTGATCATTGTCAGTAACGTTCTACTGTCTATACTACTAAATGCTGTGCGGCTGCTGGTGGGGCTCCAGAGATAGCCCTAAGGCAGAACAGGATGGGTGTGTCCCGCAAACGATCGGTAAGCCCTGATCCACCAATGCGCCTGAAGCTGTCACGATCCGCTAGAAGCCTCGGTTTGGAAGATCACAAATTAAGGAGAGAACTTGGTCTTCCTCCCAGAATGAAGAGCCAAGTTACAATAAATCTTTCCTAGTGTGGCCTCTAAAACATTTCCTTTCAGGTGAGATCCAAGCAGCCCCTTCCTTATTTTGGGTGAAGACTTGGTCCATCGTGAGCAGAACAAACGTGTGTGGCACGCATAGTTGTTATATTTAGATTTGTCAGCTACTGCACTCGATCCCGCCTCTGGCCTTTTTTTAACCTATTTTGACGTCGGGCTCCGAAGGCTGATGGAGGAGATAGTGTTATAATTAACGGCAAAACAAATGTAAATATAGATAAATTCATGCACACGACATCATCCCTGCGTACACCATGTTGGTGGGCAAACAGTGGACCTCATCTCTGCAGATGATCGAACTGCCTGGGGTGACTGGTTCGAGGTTTGAGAGGCAGGCGCCATTACTACTTTTTGCTGTAGCCGCTAAATCGCCCTGATTCAGATGGGATCTGAAACGTCCCTGTCTCTCTGGGAAAAACCGGTCCATTGTGGTGGAACATGTGTGTGGCACGCCTAGACGGACAGTTTAGTTTTCTCAACCAGTGCGCCAGAATCCGCACCCGACATTCTGACTCGGGCTTGCCACTGGTCCTAGGTGGGTGAGGAAGGCAAGAGTGAGGTAGATGTTATCATTGAGCTAAGTTACGTGCAATTCAACGTCCTGCATATATTAAGCTGTGGAACACACGATGAACATTGTCGTACGCAATTGTCTAAAGGACATCTATGGTGCGAACCATGGAAGGTGATAACTGACATTCCGGCTCTTAGAGGGGGACAATAGACGTTGCAAATTTGTCTTTTAATCCAGTGCGTCTATAAATATTTTTATTATATCTTTTAGAGTTTTAATGATAGAAAACAAGAAACGTTTGGTAAATATCAGTATTGTGTATAAGCACGCACTTAAGTATGCAATTTCACATAATTTCCAGAAGCAGACATAAGCTTTATGTGAGAAGTGAACATAAGTAGGCATCTGGGTGTTTTAGCTCCATTTATAATCCGCATAAAGCAAGCGGATCGAAGTGTTACCCACCACATTTTTTACAAGAGTAGTGCATTTAAAAAATTGGATTTGCACGTCTGCAAAAGTTTATGTTTAAAACAATGAAAAGAACAGTGAGTATGCAAGGTTTTTCGAATGATAAAGTTTATTAGTAGTCAATCTGATTCAGACTTAGTGATATAAATGTACTTCGGAATGTACAAAACGAATGAAAGCGGCCCACACAGCAACAGAAAGGCAATTATTATTCTTTGTACAACAGAAAGTCTTAATTGAATTTTCGATGTTCACCACTCACAGGAAGCATTTTAATGTTCATTATGACATCAGTTAGAAGACGAAGGATGTTCTGTTTTTATCGGTGAAAGTTGACGACGAAACCAGCTTTAAGTAGAGCGGTACCAAGGATTATTTTTTCCGTTGTCAGGTTATACTGTTACTCCGGACCTTATTTTGAAAGAACAGTTCTTTAGGAATGAGACTTTACCCTAAGAAAAGACAACGAGAATGAGTCAAGGAAACGTAAGTGAAGAGGCGTTAGCACGAAAATATACTGTACCAGTAAAATCTTTCAAGCACTATTTACAATTCATGCTTTAGATAACACTTAGGTACTTTATATCTGACGAGTAACAAAAGATGGCGTAAATAATGTTTTCATTGACATTCTTAAGGGCGCCTTCTGATGCAAGGTGGTTCATCAACACCAGATGGGCCTCGAAATTTACGATATAACTGTGCTGTTTATTGCTGAAATCAGACCATCTCCAGTTAAGCTTTCTACTAAAATTTAATTCAGTAGATAATTATCTGTCAGTCTACGTGCGGATTATGATCAAGGTTTTTCCTGCAAGCACCCTGGATCCCAATGATCTTCATAAAATAATCGTCAAAGTCATATCAAATTAACGTCTTGAGGGATGTAAAACATAGCTTTGCGCCTCATAATTTAATCAACAAATCTCTATCAACAACCTCCTCATTGTAATATATAAAGTATTTACAAGTATGTTTCTGACAAAAAGATAGCTACCAAGCCATTAGATTTTTCGTTTCATTTGTTTATTCGCATGCAGCATACGTAATTTGGTTATTCTGTTCTTACGACCTAGTTCTCCGTATAAATATATGCCTTCTCCACAATTTTCATTGTTCACAGCTGAAATTAAACAGTTGTTTACAATTCTATGGGCCTACATTCGAAAGACTATGGGTTACTTATTATGGTAAAATGTTGGGTTGAAAGTTTAACTGTTACTCTTCTTGGATTTTATTGCACACTGCATATTTGGAGTGCATCAAAAATCTTCATAGACCGGATGCAGTTCTAGCATTGCAATGGGGTTCGATAGAAATTATCACCGCAATATATCTTTCAGGGTGTTTATATGTAAGATAGTGGAATCACAAGCATAGCGACGCGTTTTCCGCCTTCACTGCCTCTATGGTGATATATTCACATTGCTCACATTGCTGAGCTCAATATTCGCTGGCTAATTCAAAAATATAAATGGCGACTATATTGGTCTGCGATCATTACCTTGGTGTACACTAAACGCACCAACAATAACTGAATCAGTGAGTTATATGAATATGTTGCCTCCGAAAGCTGATAGTCAATCTAGTTCTTTGGAAGAAAAATAAGAATTGCAAATGTTAAAATATGTGAGGAATTCTAAAAAAGCATTTAAATGTCATAACCATCTGAATACAAACTTTTCCAGGAGCTCATGAGGTAATACTTGCCTGGTTTAGTCATGGGCAATTTGTTGAGACGGTGCTTTATAAATAAAGTTGCATCTGTTATCCTACGGACAGCATAGAATAGTCCATAAAATAATCCCTTTAGAAGGGTCCTCGAGACCCAGCTTGTTAGCAGCCCTGCTTTCGGTTTGGTCACATCCAGTGCAATAATGGATAATAGTTATTTCGGTGGATTTCAATGATGCGCGGTTCATTCCACCGCCGATGTCTTGTGTTAATTTTATTATTAATCTACTAAATCCCGGTGGAAATGTGAACATTTTTCACAAAATTAGCAGTGTTAACTAACTTAGCTGGATTTATTTCAGAAGACCTTATGCACTCAAAAATAGTCTGGAAAAAGAAAGCAACTTGAGAGGCGACGCAGACCAGTTCACCTTGACGAATGTCAACAGCTATATTTTCTCAGTTTTAAAGTAACATGTCGAAGTAAGAAAACCCGTTAAGGCTGGAAAAAATTCCGGGCAGGCTCTACTTTTCCAAGCCTAGAATAGAATAGTAAAACGAAATGACGCCGTTACACGACCAAGCGCAGGGCTGAAAGAAGTAATGCTGCACTTATTAACAGATTCGGCCTACACAAGTTTACCTTTTCAAGACCGAAATGGAATCTCGAACTAATATACTAAACTGCTCTATGTTAAAGAGAATTTATGGATATAGGGGTGGTCAAAGGATGTTCTGACCAAATAATCCTCTTCAGTATGATTTTAGAGTGCACTACGAATATAAAATATGATTCAAAAGACAACTTGGCGAGCATACGCGCTGCTTTCGATAACTTCTCTTCAGGCCAGTACAGTTATAGAGAAACGTTGGAACGCAGTAGAAGGCTTGCCACTTCGTCCGATTTCTAGTCCGAATTCTAGTTATCAGTACTTGAACAAGAGACCGCGAATTCGGGGATAATTAACAAAAGCACACGTAGAGAACATAAAACAGCTTCAAGCGAACCAAAAAATCTTGATAACAGGACCGGATAAAGGAACTGGCATCGTTATAATGAACAGATCAGACTATCTAACGGAGAGGCACTCCATACTATCAGATCAAAAGAAATTCAGGGAAGTAAATAAAGAAAAGGATTGCACCGAGGAAGTAGAGGCACAATTGACTGACTGCTTAAAAAGACTCCGTGCAGGTGGTTTTCTAAGTGACCGTGACTTCGAACGACTCAGACCAGTAGCTAAACACGTCCGTTGACTGTATGGTCTACCGAAAATCCACAAGGAAGGCTTGCCACTTCGTCCGATTTCAGACATGCGAAACTCTCCTTATCATGCCATAGCAAAGTGGTTAGCAGAAAAACTAAAGCCTGTACAACGTCAACTAGCGCCACGTAGCTACCGAGATACCTTCGAATTTATTGAAGACGTCAAAGACCTTAACTTAAACGGCACGAAGATGCTATCTTTGGATGTCTCATCACTTTTTACAAACGTCCCTGTCACTGAGACAGTCGATTACCTCTGTGAATTCCTTTTGACCAGTGAGCAAGAAACAGGAATACCGACAAATACACTGAAAGAATTATTACTAAGATGCACGTTAAATGTGCAGTTCCTTTTTGATACCCAACTATACAGACAAATAGACGGTGTTGCTATGGGTTCGCCACTTGGACCTCTCCTAGCCGATGTATTTATGGGCAAGTTGGAGAAATTTCAGTTAAGCGGACAGATCAATAAGCTAAGATACTACGGTCGATACGTCGACGACATCTTTGCAATTGTCACAGAAGAAACAAATGTAGACGAGCTCTTATACACTGTAAACCAAGCACATCCGTCGATCAAATTCATGGTGGAGATGGAAAGAGCAGGTTCACTCCCTTTCTTAGACGTCCTTCTAAGCAGAAGACCTGACGGCAGCATCCGAAGGAGCGTTTATCGAAAGAAAACCTGGTCTGGGCAATATATGAACTTTAGCAGTTTCATACCTCTCCAACAGAAACGTAATCTAGTCCGTTGCTTAGCGCAAAGGGCCAGAAAAATTTGCACGGCAGATAGTATCGAGGAGGAGCTTGGGAAGATCCAGAACCTACTTCGAGAGAATGGATACCCAGATCGGTTTATTACAAAGCATCTTGTCGCTAGACCAGTGAAACCTGCCAAGGATACTGTGGAAAAGAAAACTCTATTCCTCAAAGTGCCCTTTCAAGGGGATTCGGCTAGTGAACTACTGAAAAAGACGCCTTAACCAAGCCGTTACACAAACGTTCCCAGCAGCGAAACTTCAGATAGTGTTCTCAACCAACCCTCTTTTTACGAGGCGAAGGCAAGGATATGTTGCCGACTCAGACCACCTCCATGTGCATTTACTCATTTACTTGCTCCTGTGGAGCAGGTTATATTGGTCGCACGAGTCGGCGCTTATCCAAAAGAATAAAAGAACACATCCCAGCATGGCTGAGCAAAGGGGAAGTCAAGAGCATAAAAAGCGCCATCCTTGCACATCTTGTTGACACCGGGCATAGTGTGGACCCCAGCGAAGCTTTCCGTGTAATTTATAAGGTCCCACCAAACTACCCCAAGCCACTGGGTCAACGTCTACTAGCAGCAGCAGAAGCGACTGCCATTAGGTTGAAGAAGCCGGTCTTGTGCGCACAAAAAAACCTCGTACAAGCTCCGCGCTTAGCTTGGCCAACGGCCGCTTAACTGCATGTATCCCCCGCGCCATCTCTGTCCTCCCCCTTCTCCTAGAACGGCTCTACCAAACACTTACTGCCGCCTATCAAATTGTCTCTTATCACCCTTCCCCTATGCACGTTCCTCAGAGAACCCACACAAATTGACGAACATTATCGATTTCATGTTTTAAATTTCTACTGCGTTCCAACGTTTCTCTATAACTGTACTGGCCTGAAGAGAAGTTATCGAAAGCAGCGCGTATGCTCGCCAAGTTGTCTTTTGAATCATTTAATGGGAATTTTTGCAACTATAAAATATGAATTGCGAAACGAACAGTAAAATAAATTTCAACGAGTACACAGGTATAGATTTGCATTTGCATACGAAAACGTGCCTTTCTGAGTAGAGAACCGACGCGGGAGTAAATAGTGTCAAATATTATTTCCTTATAATAAGAAGCTATCTTCTGACATAAATTGACAAAAACTTCGATATAGCCTTTTACCACGTGTCTCGAGGAATCAGCGATTGTTCCCCCCAGAAAAGTAATTTTAGGCTACCATTCACATCCGACGCACTAATTTACGTAAAATTAAAAATTAATTATCATACCTCGATAAAGATAGCTTCTTACCTGCAGACTTACATTTGTGGAAGAAAGAAGGCTAGACACGAGAGTGGTTACTGGTATTGTGATATTTAAAAAAGGGTTAAGTCAAAAGGACTGCGAAAACAACATCAACACAAGTATAATACTGACTTACGTAAACCCCCGTCCTTTTCTTACCAACATGTTTGTATCTTTCTTTTTTAGCTATTATTTCTGATTAAAATATTTGTTTCATATTTAGCCTACTGCGCTCAACAGTCTTTCTAAGGTTATCCAAGAATTACTTGCGGAGGTAACCACTGTCTTGAGAAAGTGCGGTTGTTATGATATTATTCCCTATTGAACAAAAAAGCACTAATTTATTAATGAATTTGAAACTAGCAGTGAGCGGTAAAAAGAGTGACCTCTCCGGCGGCCAAACTCAGAATGAAAAGAATATGAGTGATATTCGCGACAGGTGGCAGTAAAATCGCACATCCTAGCGTAATAAGTTGCACACAGCATTACAAAAACCGACTTTGAACGAATCAATGCAGTAGGTTCGCTAAGTCTGGTGACATCAAATACGTTTGTGACTGTTATCTGGGCGGACCTTGATGTTTTATAGCTATATATTTTGAAAAAAGTGTGCAGAGATGGCGAAAACGCCGGTAAGGATGACTCAAATGACCTCTTACCAGGACATTGAAACAGGAACTGCCCGCAATGCAGGTATCTTTACGTCAAAGTCCAGGGCATATAAGGCAGGCTTAATGGGTGGAGTTGAGGTTAAGTTTAGCGTTATGTTGGACGTTAGGGTTGAGGTTGGCGTTAAGGTAGGTCAGGATTACTTCTAAAGTTAAGGTTAGGGCTAGTGTTGGCTGTAGGGTCAGGAATTAGGGTTAGGATCCAGATAAGGTAATATTTACCATTCCGGGCAATATGCGCAGAGCCATCTTTTCTACTTAAGCGGGGCGTTCTTATTCTCGTATCATGTTTAGGGAGCATATAATTAATCTTTTGCAATACAAGTAATCCATACTAAAATCCCTTGCCAACACAAAACGAGGTTAGACAGTAGGAGTGGACCCAGTAAAGACAGCCTGCCGATGTAGGTGAAAGAAAATGGCAAAAAGGGTGACAAAAGATATTAACACCTGACAATCTAGGACAGGTATATGGATGTTGCAACCGGGCAGATTTGCAAGATAAGCAAAAACGTTCTGGGATCTTGTTGCATTTTACATGAGCTCTGAATGGTGTCCCTTACACGAAAATCAGTGGTCGACTGGTGATTGATCGATATTTTATGTAGCTATGAATTATCGGAAACGCAAGAGAATCTACAGTAAAGTGGCAATTTTGAGAGGGGCTGCTTGAACTAAATGTTCATCCTAAAAGTACCTAGCGAAATAAAAATGCACCTCAACCAGTAGGCATGAAGAATAAATAAAATCTGATTACCAAATATTTCACCAACCCTCCATCCGACTAATAAAAATAAATAAGAAATTTGTGATTGAGCAGATAATTACGGAGCATGAAACGCTATGGAAAGTTACCAGTAGCCCTCTTTTACTGAATTCCTCAAAGCCAGGCGTTTAACTCTGCTTAAGTAAAAAAAAGCGTTCGGGTGGACAAACTTATTTGAAGTTGGGAATTTTGATAGTCAAAGATTAATTATCTGATTTAACTATGACAATAATTCAGCATTTTGTGACTTATTTTAGTAATTACAGTATCCTGGGGGAATTCGCATCCCCTGACAGCCTCTGTAAAATCGTCTAAGGCCACATTTTGAATTATGGTAAAAGATAAATCCTTTTTTATATGTGATATTAATTATAATTAACAGTACACAGGAACAAAAGATTGCAGGAATCGAGGGTGGATCACTAAATAAACTGACTGAATACCTTTAGTTTTGGAGGAAAATTTGCATTGAGATTCTCAACCAGAGTAAACGTTTTGTCATTAGAAATAGCATTAAGGCTTCAAGAAATACTTTTAACAAAGAAACTCAGGAGGTTTCCTGTAATAAGGAGGCCTTATGTGGAAAATTTTAGCTGCTGTAGGTCTCTGCCTATGCGAGGCAGAGCCTATTCCAAAAGAAACACCGACTCTGGAATATGTATGTGCACAAAACGCCTTTCGAAGTACATGGCTCTGCTCTTCGTGGCACATGGACACTATTTAAAAGCTTTACGAGCAGCCACCCCATGGAAATGCTTTTTAAAGAAAGAACATGGAAAGTGCGATTCTTTTGGCTTTTATAGTAACTAAACACCAAAAATTGCAGTTACCTTAACATGAAATGAAGAAGAAAATAAGGTTTGGTTATTCCTTAGTTTGAGACAACTCATGTTACTGATTAAAGAACGTCTCGTTCATTATTTTCACTAACATATAAACAACAAGAAGCGTTAAATTCAGTTTTCCTTAATACAACATGGTAGTTAAATCTCCATAATACGACGCAACGTGCCGCGAAGATGCTCTAGCTAAAAGAATGCTCATCGTTACTTAGAAAATGTTGTGACGAGAAGGCCGCAACCCTAACACGGTCACTGTCTAGTCTCGGGCCTCTGTCCCTTTACAACCAGCCTTTGACCTCGCACGATGCGGCCCAGACAACTGGCAGTGACGTAAGCAATTGTGGCGCATACACATGAGCGCATGTGACGTGATTTGGAGCTAATGCAAATGGTGGACGTAATTTCTCCCCTCTCTCTTGTTCTCGCTCATCCTTATTCACCCACACGTCTTTCGCCAACTTGGGTCATGTTAAATTGTAAATTTGACTACTTTATCCCTCAAAATGGTGTAAGAAACGATTAATGTAGTCGTACTCAGCCGTATATTATATCAACCTGCGTAAAATCTGTTCGGAAGCGAGGATTCAAAATTTATAATTTTGATTGCAGAAAGTAGAGTTTGTGCTAGTCCCGCCATAACTAGCTCATTTTCTGATCAATCGGTTATTACGTTCGCGCTAACGAGAGTTTCAAGTAATGCCTTTTCAATGCAAAAAAGTACTATAAGGCCATAAAAGTATAACGTTTTCAAGGTGAATATAATTCCGTCTTTCAGGTGCGGTAGTACATGCTCTAGGAGTCAGTGGAAGTTGACACAATACCACGACCTCGTGCCAATTACTTGAAGTCGATGCGAGACGAAAAAATGCTTATCCAGTACAGAGCTGCTAATGGGCAGTACGCTCTGGCTAGCTGCCATCGGAGTTCGTAATTTTGACTGTGCAGGACCTGACCACGAGCCTACACCAATATGAACGTTGAAAAACCAACTCGGCTGGTCTTAATAATTCTCTCAAAGACATCATCGCTGTAGACTGTAGACTGATCTAACTAGGATCTGTACAGGTTTTTGCTACATAAATTACGCTCCAGAACTCAAAAGACGTTGGTGGAAAACCACCAGCATGCTTCCAAATGTAAGCTGCTATATTCAACCTTACATTAAGCGCTGTTCTACATCTGTCATCCAAAGAAAAGTCTATGGTTTTCTGAAGAGATTTAAAAATTCCAATTCCTGGCAAACGCTTTAAAAACACGATCGAGATACAGACTGCCTTTAAAAGAAAGAGATTATTTCACTTGAAAATATGCTTGTTTGAGCCATTTTGTAGATATTTACGCGCCAGAGAGTCTGATACCCGTAAATTGCAGAGGAATCTAATACCAACATCTTATGTAAAAGCTAACAAAAAGTTATAGTATGTGGTTTCCAACAAAACATACAGAACACTATGAGCATACGATATTTGTTAGAGCGAGGAGTAATACAGTGGACTCAGAACGTGCCCGTCTCAAAGTAACCCATGCAAAACGTTATCCTTTACTGTTCTGTCGTCAACATTGGCTACGCAGTCAGTCGCAAAATGCCCGCTATATTGTCTTTGCTCAAAGATGATAGTGTTTATAATCAGACCAGGCGGGTGTTCCATTGCATCAGGACCTACGAAATCATTTCATTCTAGGGGACGAAGAAGGCCTTACTCATGTCGCCATATCAACCTGTGTGTATAAGTTCATGTGAACGTGCACATGCAAGTATTTTAAGGCTAGAGTTTGAATTTGTAGCCACTTTTGTATGATATCCATTCACGTGGGAATTTTTGTAATTGTTCTTGGTATAAAGTAATTTCTATTCTATTTCATTCTTTAATAACGATTATGAGATCATCTGAGCAGTACATTAGCATCGTTCTGATTGAACGAAAATCTGACAAATATTTTGCACTAAAATCACCAATGATTGTCCACGATGTTGACAATTACACTTTGCTGCCAATATGTCGTATTTGTGATACTCCCCTACAACCTGTTTTACAGTTCCCTAAATAAATGCCAATACGTCGAAAAAAAATCAGTGCTGCGGTTGGAAAATCTCACTCCTGCGTCAAAAAAAAGACATGCGGAATTCCAGACTTCCTTTTGTCAAAATGTCGTTAAATTAAAAAAAATCACTATATGGACCTATGTCTGTTAATAAAGGAACAAAGTAAGCAGAAAGTGAGTTGTCTTCAGGGGACTTAGTGGAATGCTGATATCGATTTGCAAATAGCTAAACCTACATCCTTTTGCTGCTATTAAAATTACAAAACATATCCATGCAGCAGAGAGGGCAAATGACCATTTTTGTCAATCAGAACGGGCGTGAAAATTGTAGGCTCTTATTTTTTTAATCATTTTTGTTAGATGGAAGCCACGTTTGTGAAACAAGTTCAAAGGCATCATTTCGAAGAATATATATTCGCCCTCTGTCTGTGAAAAGTATTTAGTCTTTTATGCAGCGATTTTAATCGTGTGAACCTGAGTTCTCTTACACCTTTAAGCTGCAAAGACGTCTCTCCCTCTGTGCTTGTGTCGACGCCTCGCTTAATCGCATTTTTATCAACCAACCTAAGTTTTTTTTCGGAATTCGGCGTCAGTTCAGATTAATCTGGTCATTAGGCCTTCCTAAAATTGACTCCAATTCTAAGCGCAAGCTTAGACAAAGACACTTGACTGTCTCTGGCGATGGGTTCGAGTGTGAATCCGAAACTTTAGACCAATAAAGTTCTTGCGCCAGTGATCACATCCTCTCCTTCTTAACTGCTTCCAGGGACTCGGCTGTTCGCTTCTATCAGTATTCCTGGTTTATTATCCATCATCAGCAAGCTATATCTCATCCTAGCTTTTAGTGATTTCTAAGGCTCAAAACCGGCACCTGTTGGTTAGAACTCCGGCACCCTAACCATTGAGTTACGGGCTCATTGTTCTGTCAGTTGCGATCGGGTATATTGATAATGGTAGCTGGGCGCTTACCGATTGCACTCTCGTTAACGATTGTCCCGTTATGCCACGGGGCTGATTCTCAAGCCTCGCCAGCAGCTGCCTAACGGGTAGTGGTATGAAGAGAATACCAGGAGGAGTTGTGAAAACATGATGTTGGATATGGCTGGCCGATGATGGCTCATAAGCCAGAAATGGCAATTCCGGTTTCTCTTGTCTTCGTCGGCACTTTTATTCTGCCAATAATTATGGCCACCGCTCAGCTGCGGGTCGGACTAGAGAATGAGCCCCAAGGCGTAATGGGAAGAGCATGTTCCGTAGCACAATCAGTTAACGCCCACCTAACAAGGAAAATTGCGATCCACGATACTACCCCATAAAACATTCGTTTGCTTCAGAGTTCTATAAATAATATTTTCAATACGTTTCTTGCAATTTTAAATTTTGAATCATATTCTAGCCACCTGACAGCATTTTAAATTAACCTTTTGACAGCAAATCGTCTCTTGAGAGTGTTATGGTTAGATGTGACAGAGTTCCTTCCGCATAATTTAAATGGTTAAGGCATCAAAAATAACTTCTTTACAAAGTAAGCCTTTGTGACAGTCTAAAGAAAGTTAACGTCCTTATGCAATGGGAACTTACCCGGCTGTACGTTCTTTTCCGTCAGTTTAGTTCCTTTTCTTTAAACCTTTCTTCCTTACTTAAGTATAAACTTGGGAAATCTTCAAAGTTCCCCTGGCCAACAAAGCATGCTGACGTTGAGTTAGGCTCACCAAATCAAAATTTTATAGTTCGTCCCAATGAGTTCGATCTTGCTTCAGATTATTTTTTTCCGATCATCAAAAGCCTTCTCTCGTTCGCTCGTGGGTACAGCGGGTTTACCTCTCCAAAACGACAGCGGTTCAATTCTCGCGGGACTAAATGTTGTTTCAGCATTTCTACCGAAGTCATTTTTTCCTGATATCACCCGTTTTAAAACACTTCTTGGTAGGAAAGCACAAACAATACTTTCCTCCCGAAAACTTTAATAATCGAAGCGCTAAATCCTTCCATCGGATTGCATGTTACTGCGCACTTTTTCAGTTCACTGAATGAGTTACCATAAATGCCAGTATGTAGTATCCTCCATTTTTTCAATCCCTTCACAATTTGCGTACGAAGTCGGGTGCATTACCTCGCATGCTATTGCTCTTATGGTTCATTCTGCTATAAGATGGCTAGATAAAATTTTCATATGCATTTCTTGACAACGCATCTGCCTTTAGCGCTCTTCTTCGCCACCTCCTCCTTAGCAAAATATCTGAATGCGGCTATCCCGGGTGGATTTTTTGGCTTATAGATTACTTTACCTCCGTACTCAATTTCTCCAGTCTGACAATCGAAAATCAACTATTCTTTCTCATAATTTTGGAAATATTAAAAGTTTCACCTTATCCTACCACCACTTTTTTACTTCAACTAATGACTTGAGATCGACTAGTGGCTGTGTATATGTTACTTATTTTGGCGCTGCCATTGTAAGCCAATGTATAAAAAATGAAACTTACTTCAAGTTTCTATAGAATGGTTTTGAGCATGTTTCTGCCTGGTATTTTAATTAAAAATCAGAAATCAGTTCAATGTGAGCTTTGACTGCGATCCATTTTCATTCCTGAATCCTTTGAAATTCTTCCCAATAAAGTATAGCCTTGTCTGTAGCTTGGTGTTACGCTGTCATAAAATATCTTATTCTCCAGTCATGTTAAAAGTCCTTGTTATTGCTAAAGTTCGTAAACTTATACATTGCCTTCGTCGCCTACATTTCTATCATACATCTCAGTGCCTAATATGGAGGTTTATAGATGACTGCATTTTTAGCTCCTTTTTTATTGTTCTCCTGTTATTTTTCTTGTGTAAACGAAAAGGTCTGCTTATGTTAAAACACGTTTTTCGAATTCTCTCTTACAATTCCAGTGCTTCTAATGCCTATTTTTCCTGATATAATATCATGACATAGCCCAATGGTCACGCAATTTTCTGATCACATTCGGGATAATTGCTTTCATTCATTTCATTTAGTTAATTGCCGCCAAGTCTCTTAATCCTATGCACCTTACCTTCCAGTGTAATTATTGTGTTACATCGGCATATAAACATTCCATAAAACGCCTTCTGGTAGGATATCTAAGTGCATAGCGACCGGAGTACAAAACATGAGGCCTGACGTGGCGCTATAATAGGCATACAATTTCATGCAAACCCATTTACTTTCTCAGCATCTTTTTATTGTATTCTGGCCACATTAAATGAAAAGGATATTTCTGACAATGCTGGAGTGATATTTTTAAAATAAAGCATATTCCTCTCTCTCTCTGTCGAATGCAAGGGAATTTGGCATTAATGTAAGTTGCGCACTTGTAAATGGCTATTAAAGCCAGAATACAAATTTCCTGTCCTTGTGTAACAAAAAACCTGTAAAACTGCGGAATCTTTGTCAAAAATTGTCCTTGCCAGTTTTGGATTGTGAACAAACAGCCAGACTACTTTACTAGTTGGAGACAGCCTATCACGGTAAGAAAAATCCTATTTGAGCAAAGGACAATGTCACGTGGCACACATGAACTTGCCCTGGGTACTATCTTGTGTTTTAACAGGTTGCGCTGGCTTTTGTCACTCTTTTATTGCTTCTTCTTCTAAAATGCTTGAAATGCATTTTAATTGTTAATGCTGTATATGCTGAACGGCGGCTATGCCGTTTTTATATCGATTTCCCGAGACAAATCCTAACTAACATTTACCTATTCCTGCTTTCCCATATAGTGAAACGATGATCAGCAATAAAATTTGTCATCCCTTTTAGTAGCAATACCTCTTGATAAATGCGCTTGCTTGCATTCTGGAAAAACTATTGGTTTTACATAAACCCCAAAAGAGACACTACTCGACAAAATATTTTCCCTCAAGTGGGGGGAAAAGCGGGCTTTCCGTAAATTATATTTTCCGTCTCATGAAAAATCAATCGGAATTCAAAAATGTGTTTCCAATTATAATATTACTTATCATACGGCATAATCCTGAGAGAGTTCAGTCACTTCAGGATGTCAGCCTTTGAACGAATCCATGCTGACTGCCTCCAAAAACTATACTCTGTAAAAACTGGCTGCTTAAATAGCAGGAATTTTTCGATTGAATTTCAATGTGCTTCCAAATGTAGAAAACATGCATAAAAGTAATCTTCATTATACTCACTTGGTATAATTGGTTAATTGTTCTCAACCTTTTGTACTTGAAAAAAGGACCTTTCGGTTTTAAAATTTTTCCTTAACATGAAAATTTTAAGACCATGAAAAGTCTATTCATAAAGCAACATATATCTCTATTTATTACTGTCGTTTGTAAAGCAAACTACATGGTCAAAGTTCATTGCACGTTATATTACCTTACCTTAAAAGTGTAGATAGATGGAAGAGCTTCCTTAAACGGAAAATATAGAGCTTGCAATTTGGAGACCCTGAATCCAGGTGGGATAAAATTACTTAGGAATTTAGAAAGTTTGGAATACTGAACGAATGTTACGTAGCCGAGCTAAAAACCAGACATAGAGAATTTCCACAAAGGCCATAATCAACGGATACTATGGGACACGAAGCAGAAAGATGAGTGTTGCTCAATTAACAAGTAGCTCTTGTTGCTTAATCGGAAAGAATAAAAGCGCAATATTAGAAGCTACCGCATATAAGACCAAGATAAGGTGCGGGCAAGGACTAGACAGTAAATTCGAGGTTCAAAGCCTTTGCAATAGAAGTTAAATTGCACTGTCAGATAAATAGACTCAACGATATCCGACAGTTAAGCCATGCATTTTTCGTTAAACATTTTTGAACACCTCACTCGCAAGTTTTAAAAGCTTTCAAACTACCAGCCCTTTTAGCATATAGAGAACGATGGTTCCACTGTATTTCCCACATAACTGAAGTTTTAAGTTCTAACTAATTACCATTGTGGCCATTTTTGAACCGCCTTGGGAACAGAGGGGCAAAGGCTTTGAGCCGAATGGCAAACAAAGGAAACTACAATATACCTGCCTGTACTCACAAAATTTAATTTGAATAATTGGAAAAAAAATTAGATTATTTCGACCATAAGAGAACCCACCGTTATTGCATGTATCTAAGCGACATTTTGCGTTATCATACGCGAACTTCCCAGGTCTAATTTCGAAGAAGCTGCTCGTATTTACAGATATTCTGAGCGCCACGTTTAGCTTCTATGCGTCAACGTTAGCCATCAGTTCAAAGATTAACCCGTGTAGAACATCAGAGTTTTCCTGTTTCAGTAACTGCGCAAAATCCCAATGCTTCAGAACACCAGAGGGCTTCAAACCCAAGAGGTTTGATATTGCCCTGTAGGATATCAAAGTATTAAAGATAGTTTTAAAACATGACGCCAAATTGCGTAGGCGTGCAGGCAGGAATATATTTGTAGTAAAATGCAGCACCCGAACTTGTACCCTCAGAAAAAAACATAATACTTTATTATATATATTCCAGCTGTTAGAAATTAAAGGGAGGAGCGGTAAGAATTTACTGCGTAGATTGGATTTTTTACAGAATAACTAAATCAGGCAGACAAAACAATCGAATGCTGATAGAGATTGGCGTCTTCAGGTCATATTCGAACTGTTTGCATGCTCAGGGCAACGACTTTAGGTTAAATACGTGTACGTTTAATCAGATTATTTTTGCGGAGCTGACTGATGTAAATCATAATACGTTTGTGATTACAAGTATTTCCTAGTACGTCAAAGCTCAGTCAATTTTAATTCTCCCCTTATTGAACTGGCCAAAACAATACTAAACTTTTCACCAGAAATAACGATTTTAAGAATGCCAGTCAGGTTAGGTCTGTGGAAAAATGATCCAGTACATTTCTACCATTATCTGTTTTGAAATAAATAAGTATTGTCTATTCATTGATAATAAAGAATTATCCAGAAATTTATTTTGCTTAAAGCTTGGGAGCTACTGTCTCAAACGAGTATGTACCTATGATTGGGTTTTAAGGTGTTCAATAGCAGATTTTAGCTGAGCATGAAAATAGAACGCAAATCAATAATGGTCCTTCAATGTGCCCGTTTCGGTCAAATCTTAGCGTCCATTTCACTGCTAATGGACCATCAATTTTATTAAAATTGCTACGGGTTTATTCAAACTCAGCAATAAAAAAATTTTTGGCGTTGGTTATAGCTTCGTGACGACAGATTACAAAACATAAATAGCCATTTCAGTCTCCAGTATTCGTCTATCAAATTTTTATCTGCCTACTGTGACGGCTATCGACATTCGTTTTTTTTGGACAACTCTTATCAACATGTACAGCGTTTGCGAAAAGGAATAATAAAAAAGTTTCGACCGACTCCCTAGGAATTTCATTATAGGTAGCTCTAATTAGTGGCATCGCTACATAAACTTAAGACCAAATAATGTTGTACAGTATAAAAAGATCATCTATATAGTTCTTTAGAAGGTGTGATGATGGTAAACCAAAACCCATTGAAGGATGTAGCGAAAAAAGGTCAAATCCATATGCTTGGAGTAAAAAAACACCTCTAATTTGGGGCTTAAAACTAGTGAAAATCGTCATTATTGGTAGCAAAGTTGACTCCATTAATTTTCCTAGTTATGTCAGTTAAAGAGACGCTTTTATAGGAAGAAGGTAAAAACATTCCTTCAGAAAAAAATTATAAGAGAATTGCATAAGCTGGATGCTCCAACATTCCTCTAGGCAGAGATCGCCTATTTTTGGTTTCTACCAAGAGTCGGCCTCTTTACTCTGTTTCTGGAAATTTACATTTACTCCGTTTTTCAATGAATGGGTTGTTGGATACGAGTGAACATAAGGTTACAAGTATGCATTCGTGATAGTAAATTATATTTGCATAGCCCTTTGAGTTTCTGACTACCCATACTGCGTAATGGGCGTCTTGGTAAAATGGCTAAACTCTAAGCGAGAAAAAATTCTCAAAATCATTTCACGTTAAGGAATTTTGTGTTAGCAAGACGAAAAGATAGATAATAGACGAGATCAATGCGAAAAGTCAACAAAGAAACGTCCTATCAAAAGTAAGTTATGGAAGTCCTGGGCCGACCGAAGTATCCAAATGCACGTCAAATGCAAAGTGGCCGATGAGAGTTGATGATCGATCAGGTTATGAGATTTGCTCCGGGCGCTGAATTTTCAATCTCAGCCTGAATCCCACACCAAACAGTCAAATTGTGACCAGCAGTGACATAGAACTAGTACCGACAAATACAACAGAGGTTAGGATGACCAGTTATGACTTAGTTGTCGTTATCGAGCCATATCAGGACTCCAAGTTTGTCTAATTGCTTCGTTTTCATTAGTAAACCATATATACTAGATAAACAATTTGCAAGAAACTTTCTGTTCAGTTGACGTACACTTGGCTTTGTGGATCTACTAGAGATCTTGGACTGCATCGTGTTTGCACAGAAAATATACTTCCATAGAAAATACACGAAATAAACCATAGGCTATTTATGCAAAACTGGCACTATTACGAAGAGAGCTTTAAGTGGTAAAAATCTTCAAAACTAGGATACTGAAACAATATATGCATTAAGAAAAAACATAAGTTCCATACTAAGTGTGCGCTCAATTGTTTTCAAAAAGTCACTTGGGGTACTGTAAATTTTCGTTTGCTAGGAAAAGGACAAAAATCAGATGACATTCCAGCAAAGCAAATTAAATACAGAGCATAGGCAGATCAACAAACGTCGGTGAATAGTGCAGAAGCCTACTCAAGATTGTATTGGCTGCATCTACTGTCCGCATTGGTATATTAAAATACTTCTTCTTCCACAATGAGTCACCACTCATCAACCTTCAGTAAAACTCTTGAGCATTGGGTTACGTCTCCACAATGTGAAGGCGGACGCCTTCCGTGCGTTGCCAAGTTTTAAACTCAAATTTAACGTCGAAGCTTCTAGTCACTTATACAATCGCTTTCTATTTAATGCTGATGCATGCAGGAAAAACTGAAAATCAAAGTGGTTAGGTATAGAACCAGTGAAATCTTTGCTTTCTATCTGAAAGACCAAAAACTTGAAGGATATACGACCGTTAAAAGGAACTGCCCAAAAAGTTAGGCGATAGGAAGTTCAAAGCACAGGAACGACCTCAAAGACCTTCGTTTGGCATGTATTCAATAAACTGAAAAAAATTGTTACTTTTACAGTCCAGTTTTATAAGGAAAGCTTCAAAGTATAATTTATTTATTCCATTGTTTGCATAATTTTCGTATGTGCAAATAAAAAAGCTTACAGCTGATTGGTGGTCCACGTTCACATCTCCATTCAAAAGCAGACTGGCGGCCTTGACATCGTCTTTTTTGGCGGCAATGTGTAGCGCTGGAAGGCAGACCTTGCCTCGAGCATCGCTCTCCAGTAGAACAGCCACCACACGCTCGTGACCCTGTTGGATGGCCACGGCAAGGGGGGTGAAGCCATCGTCAGTAGTAATAGCCGGATTCGCACCATTGGCCAACAACAGAGTCAGAACCTCTAGGTTATTCTCCTGTGCTGCCATATAAAGTGGCGTGAAACCATTCTACAGGGACGATAAAACAGAAATTAGTAGAGGACATAAGAGAGTAGGACAGTCTTTGGCAGCAGTTGCAGGTAGGGCTTATTCATAGTAGGTGGCCAAACCCATGAGACATTGACTGAAACCCTAAGCCTTGATCTCAAGTTAGACTGCGGTATGGAAAAAAAGGTACGGTAACATGGCGATTCTGACACGCAATTATGACGGCTTTTAAATAGGGCCCTTTCTAGGCCTCTGCAAAAAAGCAAATTTGCTAGAAAAGGACAGCCTATGAAGTATGAATATTTTCAATTGCTTGTCGGGTCCCATATAGATTCAACCATATTTTTGACAGAACGCTCATAAACTTGAAGTCAATAGCGTTACTAAAGAAATGTATGTCTTCTCAAAATGTTTTACTTACAGAAAGGTATCTGTCAGAGTTTAAAGGTCTACAGTTGTGAATCGTCGAAAGTTATGAGAGTGGCCGCATATAGTTTATGCTGATTTTGACGTTTATAATGTAATTGATTCAAAATAATTCACAGGATTATTATGTGAAATCTTCCGCAATGCCAAAGCACATGTAATTTTGCTCAAATGTTAACAAGCGGGTTCTAAATGATAAAACTGGGCACAGTAGCAAGTTAGTTTTTACAAAATACAACAATCCGTTAGTTTACATAAAATTAAATGACGCTACTTCTTAAAATGAAGAAAATGTAAAAGTAATACCAAATATGAATACTCTGTAAACTTTCAAACAAAATGAGATCAAAATAAACAGGCATAGAAAAGGTATGAGAAAAAAATTTGCGATGGTTAAGTAAAATTTTGAAACGAATACTATTTTTCAAAGTGGCTGGAATGGTGCTTGTCTACTAAAACTATCATCCTGATGCATTAGAGATAGCTTCGAGTCATTTGGAACACTAAGCACAATTGTAATCTCACTTAAGCTGTTATTACCTTCAAAAGTTAATTCTATAGTCTCAGCCCGTGTTTCATGAGTTTTGCCAGTTACTGTAACTAGTTTTAATACCTAAAAGTGTAGGTTTACAACAATGCTTTAAGGAAACGGCTTGATTTGGGAGACCAAGAGGTTCTAGAAACTTAATAATGGCAAATGATTTGCCACACAGTGAGCGTTATCAACACGCAAACTCAATGTTCGCTGGTTAAGTTACTAGAAATTATCACCATAAAAGACTATGATCCATCATGATTTGAAAAGACGCTTTTTAAAAACGATCTGCTGCTAACTTTAAGTAGACTAACTTCCAGCAACTCTTGAATTAAGCTGAACCGAGGTGAGGAATTCTTTTTAGGAGCGCAGTTGAGTTTTGTTACCACGCAGTTTAATAAATGAAAAACCACTGCTGCCCAGGGAGTTGGAAATTAAACAAGCACTTGTGTTGGCTAACATATCCCCTCTTTGTTTGTAAAAAAATATTACTAATCCCCTTTACAACTGGTGCGCGCGGGTGCAGTTCCTAACAATCAGAAAGCTGCTCGGAAACATAGGGGAGCTGAGACCGAGGGCTTTAGTCCGTTTCAATATAAACAATTTTTAACAGAAAGAATTACCTGTATTTTGTGGTCCGCCTTAGCAAAATGTGTGTTATTATTAGAAATTGCGAAGCATCTCAGTTTTTAAAATTTGATGTGGTCAGACTTAAATTTAAAATGTAAAAAGGCTGGCTTATCGATAAAAAAATAACAATTTTCGAAGTAGGACGGCGACCTCAGTTATTTTTGTCAAATTTAATATTGCTGATAGATCACCCTATAAGTGGGTCACATTAATAAAATTTTATTAGCATTCCAGTTAACAAGGTCAACTTTCCTCAGCAAAATGGCACCAGGGAGCTCAATACAACCAAACTCTTTGGGGTTGAAGTCGATCTTTTACTCTATGAATGATAAAAGATATATACGGTAAAGTTGTTTGGAATTTATAAGAATTAAAGTTTATGAATTAC
This sequence comes from Schistocephalus solidus, assembly GCA_017591395.1. Classification (NCBI taxonomy): domain Eukaryota; kingdom Metazoa; phylum Platyhelminthes; class Cestoda; order Diphyllobothriidea; family Diphyllobothriidae; genus Schistocephalus; species Schistocephalus solidus. Next base: position 36,728 of record WEDG01006316.1, on the reverse strand, counting down.
TTTGTTTTCTATAGCTTCTATGTAATTCCTGCGTATTTTTTGCTTAATATATGTATAGCAAACTAGGAAGGCAATTAGACTGGTTGACCAGTTTATTTTCTGAATGTGTAAAGGGATGATGTTCTATAGAGTTCATATATTTATTTACTCACTGGTACATATAAAAGCAGACCTACCTTCGAATTTTGAAATGGCTTATGAAGTTGTTTTTTTACTAAGTAATTATTACCGAATAAAACACAAAAAAATGAGTAATAATCACAAGTATTAAAATTGGGAAGTAAACAACCTGTGAGAAAACTGATGAAAATCAAATTTTAAAAAATCCAGCAAGCTTATTTCTGATTGAATGTGTTTTTAGTAGTTTCTCGTGTGATAATTAGAATAAGTTACGTAGTTGGAGGTGTGTGATCCAGTGGGGTACATTAATTTCAGAAAGCAGTCCAGGGAGTGAGACATGTAGAATGTGTGGTTCCCTATTTCTGGCGTCTGCTAGCAGACTACGCCTCCGTGCAACAACGGCGATTCATGCCTCCGATGCTAAGGCCCTACACGTTTTTTCTCGTTAATTTTGGCGCCTCCCTGTCACTGTCATGCTCTTTATGGTGCAAAGCAGAGTATAACCATAACAACCAGTTGCCACTTTATGCTCTCATTCGATATACCTATACCCCTAGCCCAGTGAGATCTCCCGTCCAGTAACTAACCTGTTCCAAATACATACATTTAACTCGTTCTGTGTATAATAAATAGTTCATTCTACCGGCTTCTATCTTCTCCTACTAAAAAGGATTGAGCCCTGGAATTGTGACGATAGAATAGGCCTATTATGCTAGTCGCCATAGATGAGTGACTTCGAAGTGCAGCTCCACTTCCGAATATTCATTTCATGCCTCTGGTTGCCTTTCTCACAGCGCACCAAACTGCCGTTCTTACCACACGTCACGTGATCACCGCTTTCGAGTAGATGGCAGATGTGCGCATTCAGCCTCGAGGATGTTCGATCACAGGTGTCCATAAGCTCGCGCGCAATACATGCAACTCCCAAAGTTTACACAAACTGGCTCTCGTACGAGACACATTAATTATTCCTGCTCATCTCATAATTGTTCAGATCCTCGCGTGCAGACGTAGGGCTGGCTGTGCGTCGAGGGTTCAGCCCACAAGCAAACCTTTGCATAGGATAAAAAAACTCCTGCTAGTGTACGCCCTTTTCTATTCAAGAGCTAGGTGAAGGGTTGAAGTGGTCAGGATCTGCCGATAACTTCAGATGCGGTGACCGGCGGCCCGAAAGCACCCGGAGAATCTAAGCTCAGTCACTAGGAATTTCCCATCTGAAAGTCATTTCTAAAGGCTTCAGCATCATTCAGAGTTGCGATATTTTGTCGTGAATAGAAATGAATGCCACCAAAATTTTCAGTCAATCAAGTTCGAGCTATTTTTCCGAGCTTATTCGGCAGATCAGTCCCTTACTCCATGCAAGAATGCTCTTCTTACTATTCATTCATTCATACCATTCATTCTCCATCCCCGGCGATATAGACATCTTCAAAATAATAAATACCGACGCCGCACACAAAAGCCACATTCAGCATTACTATACCGTGATGAGATCTTATATCCTTCACCCTCTCCCTCCCTTCAGAAGGAGACGTGAACAGGAATGTCCTCAATTTTGCGCTAGATTTCTTGGAGGGTGCCTATTACCGTGTACTAAACCGAACACAGGCCTTAAAAGAAGTCCTGATCGTAACCCTGAGAAACCTTTCTCTGGAGTTTAGATGAAGACTCTCTGTAGTTCAGGACGTTCCCGTTAGTGTGTTCAGTCGCGTAACTATTGCAACAGTCCTAACCCACTATAACTTAAGTATACAGTTCCAACCGGGATTCCCCAGCTACTCCTGTTTGAATAGCTTTCTAAGGACCGTCAGTCACCCGCGTTGCCAAAAGCATCAGTTTGGTGATTTCATTGCTCTTTCTTGTTTTCCGTTCCTATACTTCAACATTCCTTCCTCCGTTCCGATTTTCTTTACCTGAATGTCGGTTTAGGAAATGAACCCCAGTAGTAGCTCCAGTTTCGGCGTTGCTTTCACAGAGCGATTCCGTTTAACTCATGACGGTATGTCACACTGCGTCAGTTTATTCTCCTGACCTATACATTGTTCTGGGTTTCATGCGACCAGTAACTTGGGTTGCTTTAATCTCTAACCTTTAAAGCACAATACTCTTCTTGTTGAAATTCTATTATTAACACGTTAAAGCTCATTTACGCCTTCAACGGCCTGCAGAAAGCTATATAGATTGAAGAAGCCGGTGTTTTATAAGAAGTCTAACGTGGACTGAAAAGAAACAAACACACCCTAAAAAATAGATATTCTTCATTTGAGTCAGTTGTGAAAACTCGGCACCCTTGGTGGGCTTCAAACCCGTGACAGGAAAGGCAAGGCTTCCTCTTTCTGCGGTGGGTTCGAATCCCACCGAAGCCGCCTCCACAATACGGTCAAATAAATCATTCACATCTGTCGAATGAACCTCTGATAAACTCGGACCACAGTGTATACGTCAGCTGAGCCCTTCGGATACTTAATCGAGAGATGACAAAAAAATGAATTAGCCGCAGCAGCGATTTCCTATAGAGGCGAGGCAGTACCCGGTACTGTTCCTGGAGAGGAAAGTAGTGGTAATGTAACATAAACCAGAGTCCTATAACCGGGAGTGCTTCCGTCAGTCGTCTAAGCTAAGAAAATACGTTTCTGCACAGGTCACGAAGTTGCCTAGATATTTCAACGAGGTGCATGACGTTACAACATTTTATGACCACTATGAGGTCAGCCACATACACCATTCGGTTTTCCTAGGATATTGTAATTGAAAATACGATGTAATTTAGAATTTCACTGTGTAAAATGAACGGGAAAAAGTAGTTGAATAATATCAGTGTCATAAGTTATTAACACTGACTTTTCAGGGTCATAAAGCTAGTTATCTCTAAAACAAGAAAACATACCACTTTAAAAATCAAGGATGAAAAAAACCTACAAAGGAACGATTTTCAGGTAAAATTTCGCGCAAGCCACACCTAACAAAAGATTAAAAAATTCGAGGATTATCTTTATCTCAATCATCACTTCGTGTAAACAAGGGCGCAATTGGTTTTTGTAAGTCAGTAAAATTGTTCTCCTACTGCTATGTGCCAACTCTTTATGGATGCGAGTGATTAGAAAAGTAGGAAAATACACAAAACCGTAAACAACAACATCTGTGTTTTCTTTGTACAAGAGGTAATATAATTTTTCAGGGATGTGAGTTTCATGACTGTTTATAACCCTTAAATAATAGCGTATTCGATTTCCTCTACTTATTAGATTTCCACCTGTTGCGCTCAGGTAGAGGTAAATTCATCTAAGATCGATTTTTTTGAAAACAATGAACTAGGAATTCACAAGGAAAATATAGAGGGCTTGCCGAGGGATAATGCTTTTTCTGCGGTACGAGGTATAAAAACAGCCTGTTGATAACATATACCTCAAGGAGAAGTTAGTCAGCACAACTTTTCAAGTAATTTTCACAGGTTTCCTGACCTGGCAGTAGTTGATTGGGTGATTTCAGAAAGCTGACTATAGTGGTTCTGGCTTAATGTGGGCCTCGGGGCATATGCTACGCCTAGTTTCGAACGAACGTATGGTCTAGATGGCCACCTTAGCAGTCCGGAAAAGTATCCTCATTCTCTTTAGCAAAAGTCTGACTTGCACGAAGTTAGGGATTCAGTCCTTTTGTTTTGTCAGTCATTGCATTTTTGCCACGCCTCCAACCGTCTTAACTTTTCCCTGTTGTAGGAAAACGGTGAGTGTGGGATTGAAGTGTGGTAGATAGATGCTGTGCAAATTATAGCTGGATTCTGATAGGAGTCATCACTGTGTTTTCGGGAAGGGGATAGACCTGACCACCCGCGAAGGTGCGGTGCAAAGTTTATTGTGAAATTGAGGTGACTGCTTTGATCGGTTAGTACCAACAAAGGCAGAGGCTGTTAATCAACACTCGCATTATGTTAGGGTGATGTGTGGCAGAAACGTTATTTCCGTTAATTTTTGCTGGCTCTAATCCTGTTGCAGGTCACAGCGAACAAAGTTTTATTTATGACGTATAAAAAATTCCTCATTCATCCCATTTTTTTACGGTAACTGTGACAATCATGCGTAATCATTTAATATAATTATATACACATATATAATTCCAGGTTAAAACCCCCGAGAAAATCCGGAAAGTGACAAGGTGAGCACTCGATTGTAGAATAGTTTTGCAAATTCAATTTCATAGAATAAATGTGTTACCGTTCGTAAATTAGAGCTCTGTAACACTTTTCAACATAGCAGATCACGTTTATTAAAAAATAATGGCTCGGAATATGAATAACTAAAAAAGCAAAAGAGGCCAGATGCAGTGCTATACTAAGCTGCCTGCCTTTCCTTCGGCATTCTCTCAGTCAAAATGTCATGAGCGAGTTTGACTTGGAAGTTATTTGCCTTTTTATAACAGCTGTCCCCATTTCGGCGCTTTGCTGTCTCGGAGTGGCTACGGTCTTGGCATGCGCTTATGCTTGCATGAATATATATCTTAACGACTTCACGGGAAAAGGGTTGGTAAACGAGAGTTTACGTTGTCTCTTCATTACAATCATATATTTATATACAGAGGCCGATTGTTATTTATGCAAATAAATGAATCTGATGAAGAATTACCAAAACGACAGTTTTCCCCCGTTCTTAATATATTCGATTAAATATCTCCGCATACGTATTGAGTGACATTAATTAGGAGGTAAAAACTGTAGAAGGATTAGGCCAATAAGACAATGATGAGGTAGCGTTTGATATCAGGGATAACAAGTATGAAACATAAATCCATGGATCTGACCTGCGATTGGGCATTGACGTCGGCGCCGTGTTCAATTAGCAGCTTAACCACTTCAAACTGGCTGGCCAAGCTAGCGATGTGGAGCGCAGTATTGCCTTTTTTGGTGGCCTGGTTGACGTCCACGCCACGAAGCAGGAGTTCGCGAACTATCTCCGTGTGCCCCTCCTTGGAGGCCAGGTGCAGGGCGGTGAGGCCGTTCTGAATATTTTCATGGGATACAACAAAAGAGTGGAGAAATGAGTGGCACGGAAAATTTAATGGATTGCATTACATTATGATCGAGCTCCCTAAAATGAATTCTTTACCTAGTGTTGCAATTTCGGTCGCATAATCACATGGTCCTACTGAAGGTGTCAACATGCGATTGGAGAACCTTTCACGATAGTAAACTTTCAACTGACCGCAAGCTTCCAATTAAAACACTGTTCAAGTTTGACTGGTGAAAAAAACATAATTACTCTAGGGGAAACAATTGTCACAACTAGTAATTAAGTGTTTTCACGGAACCCACCTTACAACAAAACGAAATAGAGACATTCAGCTTTGGCTTGCAGATCCAGGTATGAACTAGTGCATGCGGTTACGACAGTTCGGCCATCGAGTTTCAACTACATCCGCAACGTGCTTCATAGCAAATGGGAGGCAAGCGCAGTAACTTGCGTGTAAATTTGATTAAGCGATAGCAGACATGCCCTGCATCTACCGCACCCTACCCTCCCTCATCCACCCATGCCCGGTGTCAAGACAGAGTCGAGAAGACCGGAGGCGGGCTCGGGCGCAGTTGCCTGGCACCTAAGCGTACTACCACACTCCCTGATCCACAGCAGACACTTGACCAGGATTTGAACACAACAAGAGGGTGGGTGGGGTGGCACAGAGCCCAGCTCTCACAGCCTAGGCCTGCCTGCAGAACATCACCAATCTGTACAATCTTTAGCGAAAGAGGCGAGGTAGACTAGGGCGGTCATTTCTTGGTTGTTTACTGTCCTCGGACAGCAATATGCCAATTATGGTCCAGAAACATTTGTGCTGTGAGCCGAAGATAACCTATTTGGAGTCCACGTTTGTGATATTAACCGGCGAGATCACACGTTGTCCATCAGAATCTGGAGTCGCACGGAAATATTGCTTTCTTTTGGGTCTAATTGTTGGAGGGATACTGGTTGTATGCAAATCTCCGTTCTTTTCGCCTTAGAGCAGAAGCTTGGTCGCTTTATGACCGTAAGCATACCGGGAACCATCATTATAATAGATCTATTCTTAGTTAGCGATCTTTGTATGATATATTGTGAACTGTACGAGTGCCATCGTAAATGCACTACACCGTTAGTTACTTTATGCCAGCATTGCCAATAAATAGAAAGAGGCTCAATATTAAGAGGGTAAGAAAAATTGTTTAAAATTCGAATTTATACAACTGTTTGGAAGTGTACATTAGACGCATCGTCTTATGCGTAGTAGTTTCGGGACGCATCCGTCCCTCTTAAGGATTTGAATGGAAGAAGATGGGAATCGGATATCCGTCGCATCTGATTTGCGCGGTGCACATGTAAACGTATGCAGTCTTAGAAGTTACAGTAAATGAGTGTCTCTTAAAAATTGCACAGTTAAATAACATTTGGTCCGATTTAAAATCCATTTTGATGGTTTATTGTAGGTTTATTTTGAGTAACCTCCGTTTTTGGACACCGGGCGGCAGCTTGGACGATATTAACGATGATTACACGTTTCGAATAAGCTTCAACAAAACGTGCTGGGAAGCTTTGCGGATAACTATTGATAAGTTCAAGGTTGTATGCATCAGAAATGTGTTGGTAAGAGGGTATTACGCGAACGCATCGCTATCCTACTCATTTTCACCAGCAGGACTACGAAACAAAGATACGTAAGCGAATTTTATTATTAAATTGCTAACCGAACTATAGATATAAATCTCTTCTCAACGTAAAACCCAAAAATAAACAGAAAAGAATGCAGTGCAAACCAAGGAAATTATTCATTCATTCAGTGTCAACCGTTTCGAAGAACTTATTACAAAGCAGCCAAGATATCGATCGGTTTAAACTGCCGTGTTATGACAGCATTTATCAAATAGCCACATTATTTACATAAAGAAAGATCCCGGTATTTTCAATAAATTCCTACATAGTACCGTACACGCTGACAAAAAAATTACATAAAAGATTATGGAACGATATGCGAGCGAGAGTTTCAAACGTTACTCAAATAGTTCCGTTTGAAAAATATCCTGATGAACACGCCATGAGGTTAGCTACATAAGCCAAGTTTAAATAAAATATTTATCCACCTGGTATTTTGAAAGTTATTTGTTCACTACTATAAATAGAATCAAACTTAGAATAGCACCGGCTTCACCCTCGCTTAATTTTACAGTGCTCGAGTCAGCTTCGCCGTAACTTGGCTCCTGGCACAAATTAATTGAATTTATCTGTTAAAGCAAACGGACAAACAGAATATACCAGGACGATAATGCTGAAATCCATATTGTCTAGGACCACTCTGAAAAAAATGTAATTTCACTTCCCTGTAAGATTATTACAGTCCTAATAATTTCAAGCTAACCGCAGCATCTTCTAGGCCAAGCTCACCTGGTAAGTGGAGTTTCTGCCCTGAAATATCGAATGCAGAAATTTATTGGCTACAATATTTCCCAATTATTTTTGTCTAGTAACGTAGATATATGCTTGCAGATTTAGACACTATTAAACTGATGGAGAAAGTCTTTATAAATGTTTGCTTAATCGAATGCATACGCTAAAATCCTGTTCAGAACTTGTTGATGACAAAACCGTTCACTTATTCTAAGGAACTAAAAAGAAATCATTCATTTACATAGTACCGGATGTAACAAACATCAGAGAAGGATACATCGGATCCCGATTAGGACCTTCTCAAGAAAATATAATAGTAACGTTAAGACAATTTTTTGGGATTCAAAATGGCAAACAAGCTATTTGTACTCGTTTAAAAATATAGTCGTCAAATGTATTTTAAATATGCAAAAATACAAATAGACATAAGTTTTATCAAATCAAATCGGAGCGGCGTTCACATCTGAAAATGAATATATTGGTACTAATCATAATTTATATTAAAAGCAGATCGGAGATGCACTCATCTGTCAATTTATGTGACTGGCTGAAAAACGGGAATTTTTTGTAAGCTGGTATCTTCAGTCTGGGGTCCTCACAGTCAGTCGCCAGGGGTGAGAAAATGATAATCGTTCTTCCCATATGACTTCGATGATTTTCCATGGCAGCAGGGAAAACATACACTACCTCAGTTGAATTCGTAAATGCTCAAAATTTAAGCTTTTTGCATTTCTTGCAAGTTCCCTGTGTTTTTCATGCCTGCCAAGGTATATTTACATGAATTCATACGCAAATTTTCCGTAAGGTTAGAAAGTGTGTTATGGCTGCCCGAATTTATTGTTTCTCTAAGAAAACTACTTTTGGAGACCTTAATATCTCCTTTATACCTGGGGCCTCAGATTCTTAGGGGTTTAAGAAGCCAAAAAGGATGTTAAGAGACATTTCAGACTACCTTCTAACTATGCATGCAGTGATACATCGACAAGCTTTCCGACACCATGTATGGTGGATTCAATTACATATTTTTGAGCCTTAGGTTACCTATATCACTATGATGAGAAAGAATGTGTTTTTTCCCATGGGATAGCGTTTAACAAGAAAGACGTTCTGTTTACTCTTGGATCTCCTGTCTAAAGTCCTCATTGACGATTGCATAACTAGAAGTAAGAAATAATTGAGAAGTATTACTGTGAAGAGCAGTACTAGAGTGGAAATTCTTTGCGATTTGCTACCGTCACAGATATATCCCAACTTCTGGGTTGAGCAGCTGCGAAGTTTAAACCCAAATCGGCTTTGCTTTCGAACAAGGATTCGATCTGAAATATTAAATAAAATGAAAATGACGTTCCTATGTTTATTGTACTACGAAAAGAACACAGACCACTGCATTCTGCTATGGATTCTTAGGGTTATGGGGGCACCTTTCTTTAGACATGTTGCAGAAAAAAGAGATCTCGCAAATAAACTGGAACAAAGAATATGACATTAGTACAAAAAACCGGTCTTTACCTTTTATATGTGAAGCATAATATTTTGTGGACCGGTTGAAGATACGGAATGGGTCAGGTTAATATAGGAAGGAGACTCTGCTATCCGAGCAAAGATAGCTTATTTATTTATACAAACAAATTCTTAAGACGATGGTGCAGATACTAAAAAGCGTGATCAAAAAAGCTTTGAAACTAAATTTCTAAAATATATTTTGATTTCAATAGCTTCGCATTCGGAAATAAAACTGAAGTTTTTATAATAACCTATACATTAAAATGAGAAAGGATCCGATCAAAGACTCCGATGGCTCTGATAAACCTGAAAGAAATTGCGTTGCCTAACTTGCGGCTTTATTCGTTCTTCTGCGAAGTGAAAAAAATGTTAAAAGGCTGCTTTGCCACAGACACTAAATTGTCATAAAGAGGGTAATAAATGAACGAAATAGAGGACATTTACCGCATTTGAAATATTTATATTGACCCCAGCTATGTCAATTGCCTCAAGTACTTTTTGCAGATTTCCCGCTCTCGCTGCGCGAAGAATCACCTGACTGCCTTCGGTCTAGGTAAGAAAAACGTCACAGAAGGATTTTAAATAGAAAGGATATCAAAATGACATCTAGCAGCATTTCTGAGCATTGGAATAGTTCTGGTTCAAGAAAGCGGGTTTTTAAACTTTGATTAAACTACCTAGAGAACATTCAATAGTTTAAGGTTATTGTGGAATTTCAATGAATAAAACTGTATGAGGTTAATTAAAATTGGCTTCGAGGGCAGGTGAGTCACATACGTTTTTCGAAAATGATATAAAAAGTAACTTTGTCACAAGAAATAGACAGTTGTATGCTATTAACACTTCTAGCGAAGTAAAAGCACAAAGTACCAGCAAAAAGGTTCCTTTTATCTTAAGTGCATGAGCAAAATAATTTTCATAGAAAGTAAAACTTCTTCTTTATAGAAATTGGCGTTTCAAATTTTGACAGCGAATTCCACGAGCATGAAAGTAAAATAAAGTGTTCAACCCATCCAGGAAACAGTCCGTGTAATTTGTTGCATTTTTAGGAATTTCTGGTCCCACACTAAGAGGTCTTTTCAAATCTTTTGAGTATTTTTTCGCCATAACTTAACTTAAAATAGATGAAGAATGGGGAAAGGCCAAATGTTCTGAAGCTATAAGGTGTAAAGCCTAAATAAATCGATCAAGTGGCAGCCCACAAAGGACTTCGGAATGAACGTAAAATGGGAAAAACAGAGAGTTGCAATCACCTAGTTCCTTGAATAATTCCATAATGGTAAGATCATTAGCGTATGCAATATGTCGAGTTCAGCTGTTAAAGTGAGGATTAAAAACAAGATGACTTTCCACTCGGATCTGAAGGACTGTAGAACTCAAGCTAGGTGATAACGTGCTTAGCAGCAACACCTCAATCAAATGCTCGCACAGCAGCAGATTAAAAGAATACATGAGCCGACGTATTAAGCACATGAAAAGCCAACTTTAAGTGGACAACCTAGACGCTCTCCTTCAAATTTGGATGTGACCCACTGTTAATTCGGGCATAACATCGCGATGATATGCACCACTGTGTGCAAACATCACGAGTGGCAATGAAAAGCCCCTCGCATTCGCGGAGGTTTGGAACAGTCATCTTTGCCTCTCATAGAAATCTGCGCAGGATCTCGACTTTTGTCATGTTGATGGACTGTTAAAATTTCAAATCACCTCACTTATCGGAATCTATTGCACTCACGCGTTATTTTTTTAACTTTTTCAGAAGATTCTAGTTTGAAGAAATATTTGACCTGTGCTAAATGATGAGACTTCCAAATACCCCATTTTGCGATAGGGCTATTGGTTTTTATGGCGATGGTACGTTCACTCGCTGTGGTGACTTTAGACTTTGATAGCATAATAAGTGCACCTAAGCGGAATTCAGCTAGCGTAAGCCTTAAAAAATCCGAGTATATTCGTGTCGTCAGCCTTCAGTAGCATGAATGACCATTTTTGTTGACTTTATCAACGTTACCGTTGCTTCACGTAAGCAGATCCAATTGCAAGGTTCAGTGGTAAACATTCAAAAGGCTGAGTTAAATGCGATTTTGACTCAATATACCCACAATTAACCACAGGTCAATAAGGCTATCGATGGTAAAGGAACATACAAAGTAGGTTCAATAAGGGCCAGTGGCCACCTAATTGATACTAAATCCGTAAAACAGATCAACTGCATAAACAAACATATACAACTTCAGGACTTAAGGTCATTCGGCCACTACTGGCTGGGCTTAGCACAAATATCCAAGATTTGGAAATAGCGGCAATCTTCAACAAGCAACAATATCGTCTCAGGATACTCAGGGCTAAATTAAAATGGCTAGGGCAATCGGACACAATTTCCCTGCAAAAAATTTACGGTGCTTTAACTGGCCCCAAGACTGTGCTTTAACCCTGTCCTGGTTCACGAAAATACAAGTTCAGAAATAATTATTTATCTAGGGCCAGGCTCAAAAATAACTCTTCTTAACAGAAAAAACTGCTTGATTTCAACCGAAAATTGGCTCGAGTCACAGAAATAAATTTTCAAACTCTCGGAAACATAGAGTGGATCACTCAAACTTAAATAAATACAAACAAGATTCGTTCCCAGTTAATACTTTGTGGCTAAGTAGCTTTCTGGACAGACCACTAGGATGGCCATTTTTAAGAAAGTGTATCGTTTTTGTCAGCTGTAACCGAAAAATCCTTTAGGAACATTCAAGCTTATACTAACTATTAGTTTTGACATTTCAACGGCTAGTAGTCCTCTTTTTATACTTTCGGATTATGTTACAGACATACAGGTTGACTAGGCTGCACAAATCCATCAAGAAGCTAAAAATATTTGGATTTCAATTTCACTAGTTATCTAGGCGAACAACTCATTGGCTGCCATCAACATTCCTTTTGACATCAAAATTCTGGCACTTTCCAACGAAAAGAAAGAAACTTTTTATTGCCTTTTCCTCCTAGCGAGTCTCTGTTATGTATTGACACAAAGTGCTCACGAAATGTTATGAAGCCAACCATCAAACCGTTAAATTTCAATAACGAAATATTAATCAACTTTTTATCCCTTAGAATTAAGGCCACCAATAGGGCTTCCGAGAATCAGAAATATATGATGTACCGACGCGAAAAAACATTAAACTCAAAAAAGATATAGTTTCCAGGATATAATGACTGGCGTTAGATTTAGGAGGCATACCAGATGCAAATGCGGCATGGATTCCCATTTACCGGGACATATCCGTCAGGAATTTTACTACACCTTAAAGATGGATAAGCAACGCAAAAAGTGCTTTGCGTGGATTGCACTGCGTTATGGTGAACTATGCTCAGGAAAATCACCGTTACCTGCATTAAAAACTATGAAAACACTACCTCCGAATTCGCTGTACATTTACTTAAAATGTTCCTGTTGATTTTCAAAGAAATACACAAATGTTTACTCAAGGGTAGTTTTCCAAAGGAAACGTTTTCCAAAAAAAACCATGAAAGCTAAGTGGTATTTGTTGTGTTTAAAATTTGATAAGGTCAGTGCTAGACTCTTTGCACCGGACTCTCCAAAAAAGTGTTTCTCTAATTTTGACACCATCTTTATAAAGTTTTTTTTCCCGGAGTATTTCACAGGACGTTATCTTACTTCACCGGTAAAACCGGGTTTGAGCCTTATCTTATAGATTTTTTGACTTATTTTTTTGTCCCTATTGGTTACTTTACAAACGTTCACCGTCAACGACGACAAGAAGCACACTCAATATACCTCTATAGCCACGAAATAATTAAGGTTGCCAAATGTAATCTACTGCCCCATGGGCATTAACAGCACAGTGGGGGCAATGACAGACTGACGCTCACCAATCGGTTAGGGGACTCACTTTTCCCATTGTGGCTTGCAGCTCACTCTAGAGCCCCGCCTGCAGCTGCACAGCGGCTAGAATTATAAAAAGATAGAATGCCCTTGTCTTTGTCAGTGATGTTCTTATGCGGTGGAAAAAATCATGACGAATCATTATTTTGCTGCCATGGCAAACAGCATTTTGCTTTCCAGAATTACAGAATCTCTTTTAAAGAAAGGTAAGGTATCAAAAGTCTACTTTTTATAGCAGAATTCTCAAGCAGAAAGGCTGAGAGATATTAAAAACGTTCGGGTCATCTATTTGTATCTTAGTGTGGTCTTGCGCAGTTACCCAAGGAGAAAAGGTAATAGAAATGATACAACCAGAAACACAGACAACTGAGTTAAGAATACGCCGAAAACTAGTGCTCACTTTCTACCAGTTCGAAACAGTACATCATTGAATTTAATGGTACGAAACGGTGTTACTCAAGTGCATACTCTACGACCGTTTTCGATGTTATATTACACCGAAGTCTTATAGGGTGTTTTACGAGAATCAGCCTAATGAATTTATATAAAATATTTTAAAATATGTGATCAGAAAAATTTTCATAAACAATGGAATGTTTTGAGTTTTTGTGTGGATTTCTCTGTGTGGAATCTTGATTTTTCTTCAGTGACCAGCTGTCAAAATATAAATTTGCCTACTAAAAGCGTTAATTGTGCTGCTAATTGAAGCAATCTAAGCGTATTAAGGTTCTTGTTATCACAACGCAAAAGTTTTATTCAAGGCCGAGTAAAAAGTCCTATTATTCAGATACTTGTAAACTTTGCACTAACCTCACTAGGATAAGTTTTGTATACCAAAGACAGCTTTTGAACTATCATGCAAACAGCTCTCAAAAGTTTGGTCCAATGAAGGCTTTGAAAAACACATAGACTCGTGAACGTTTGCTTGTTCCTTCATTATTAGCCTGTTTCCAGAAAAAGAGTGAATAAAACATTACTTCACAAGCATCATCAGTGACAGCAGTAGGCAGTTACTAAAAACGCGTAAGTCAACGAGGTATAATACCTATATATTACGATCATTTTTCAATGTTCTGGTATGCTTAGTAAATTATGGCTTCAAAACCCGAATCTAGGCCTCATGCGAATGCATAATATTGATGAATTATGACTAATAGGACACTTTCGCCCAGCATAATGGTACAAGTGAATATAATGTCGCAGAAACGTCATATTCCTGAAGCGTTCTCGTTCTTACAAGGAATCATAACGGCCCACTAAATTAAACAGCCTTATGTAGAACAAAAGCTTACATTCAACCCGAGTCCCTAGTATCAAGACGATGTATTCACGATCAAAGATTGGGTTCATGCTCGTTAAAGCTCGTTGACAGCAAAACATTTAATCACATTCGATTTTAGTGCTGCGTTTTTCAAACTTGAAAAATTTAACCGAAGAAAGTGAGGTTACAAGTTCTGTCATTTACTTTCAAAATTTTGTGCCCATCTAACATCAACATCTGTTCCATCTGCAATGTAAAATCCTAATAAATATGCAAAAAAGGATAGCAAGGCACAACAAATAAGATAAACCTGCACGGATTGAGATATGCCGCTGCATTTGCAGATAAACTACGATGTCTTAAATCGTTTATATATACTTATACGTCAACATATGGTCCCATATTGTGATCGGCGCCACATGCTAATGGACGGACACTATCCTTATACTCCCTCTTCCCTAGTAATATTTAAGAGCAAGGTTTGGATTTTCGATCAGCAGCTACCTCCATGTTTTTCATCCGATAAAACAGTATGGGACTTGCATGAAAAACTTGATTTTTCGACACTGTAACATATAAAAGGGAATAACCCATGTGCAATTTACTATAAAACTCGAGATTTCATTTACCGATTACATTATAAGTCAAGGATGAAAGACTTCCTGGACTGCGTCCTGGGCCTACCTTTCACCGTTTGGCTCGTAAAATAGGGTGGTGTCATGTTTTAGCAGGGAGATTTTTAGATGGCATTTTCTTAAATATATATGTCAAATTTTTAAAAAATAAGACGAAAATCATGGGCTATAGACCAGTGGAGGACATATAATACAAAAGTTGTGGGCCCTCTATAAAAAAGCATTAATGCTGATAAATCAGCATTAATATACTGGCTAGATGAAGATATTTGCGTAGATCGTTACTCGGAGTAAGGCAAAATCTAAAGCATCGAATAAGAGACAATAGAGGTTACAGTTCAGTGTCAATAAGGCATTAAAATTTCTCGTTCCGCTCACTTAAAGTATACAGTTAAGCCATAAAATGCTTATACAGGCATGTAGGCTTACCTATATGTATATATACATATAGGTAAGCCTACATGCCCCATAGCGCAAAGTTTATTATATAAGTTCACAGTAACCATGCATAGTTATAGCGACGTACTCTAGAAGATGAAAAATTGGTTGTAGCCACAGGAGAAGAGGCCAGTTGCTCTGGCAGAGTCATCCTTCTAAGGAATTTACCTATCCAAAATTCGTGGTTAAAATTGACTACAAGGACTCAAAAAACGCGCTTTCAACTTTGGGATTATATTGGTAAGTTCAAAACATTTCAAGGACATCCATATTGACCAACGCTTCATTTTGGAATCAATCTGTTGGATTTCTCGTAAAAAATAAAATCGGCTTATATTTTTAAAGAAAATAAATAGGCGGTGTTTATTTCATGCTTATTTTGCTAACACATTATAGTGCAGAGCACAAGAAGCTACAACCAAAATAACTTTCCCACAAATATTGAAAGTTCCAGTAAATGATGTCATGAATAAAAGGTGGAATGACCATAGTTTTTTATTCTTCGGTCCATTTACCGTGACTGCAATACTGTGAGAAAGCGGCTAACCAAAGGAATATGTCCAGCAGGAAAAAATGCCATATGAAGGAATCAGATGGCATTTGAAAACCACGAGTACAATTATTTCTGCCCGGCAGCAACTGTATGTGGGAAGTTAAGAACAGCTGTTTCATGGATGATAACGACCAGCCAAGGTTCGGCTACCATCTGATGAAACATCGGGATATGATTTGCTCTCCGTTTTATAAACCATATGGCCAACCACAAACACCTAGCTAATAAATTATGAAAGGTGTGCATGCAGGAATGTACTTTAGCCGTTACTCAGACTGATGGTTGGTCAAAAATACTCCTCAATGTATATGAGCACCTCAACAGAGACAAACTAAGCAGGAGTTGGTGGTATAATATCTTGAAACAGGCAAGTATTATTATTAAAATTATTATTATCTATTTTATATCGCCTTTCAGTTAACCGTCGTGCTCAAAGTTCATAATATACAGAAGAATAGGAAAAAATAAGCTTCAATGAATACACTTGCTACCACTAGCCGCTAAAGCTATCTGTGTCACACCGTTCACCTAACCAAATATCCGGCCATTATTTCCTTTTCACAGCTTCACCGTACAAAGTAATCAGGTTATTTTCAAAGAGATCTTGGGTTTTTTTTATCGCAAAGATATCTCAAGTCTATATCATGGTTTGCCCAGGTATCTCAATTCCGTTAAAATTGACTAAAAATTATGAAGCAGCTGTGTGACTCTTCCACTAGTTCTTTCTTCATATATCTGAGAAGCACAAAATTATCGAAACGGACTCCGAGGTTCATTGAGCGTGCAACAGGTGAGAGAATCACTTGCTCTGATTTATTTGAACCCTGGTAAATCCTTCGCTTAAATTTACCTCATTGGTCATCCCCCAAGCGTTGTCACGAAACTCACCTTCTATTAAATGAATAAAAATCTTCCTCATCAATGACGCTGACAAGGCTGAAGTGTTTAGTACACTCTTTTCAAAACACCTTAACATTGAGTCATAACGAATTCCTTCCTGTTGTCCGCTTGCAGATAAAACACTGCTTGCACTCGAATTTTCTTCAGACTTAACTCAGGAACGAATATTTTCTTTAAATCCTCAAAATTCTAGGGGAATGGACGGCACCTTAATCCACATTATCAAACAGGTATCTGCCGTTCCTAGTGTGCTTAGTCATTAATTCTTAGCTCCTATTTCAAGCGGTATTTTCCCGTGAACAAAGAAGGCCTCAATCATTCTTCCAGTATTTGAGTTGGGATCCTTACCCGGTGTAACTTATTACCAGGCTTGCATAAATCCGTCTCATGTAAGACCTCGTCAAAGCATGATC
Organism: Schistocephalus solidus; assembly: GCA_017591395.1. Taxonomy (NCBI): domain Eukaryota; kingdom Metazoa; phylum Platyhelminthes; class Cestoda; order Diphyllobothriidea; family Diphyllobothriidae; genus Schistocephalus; species Schistocephalus solidus. The sequence continues at coordinate 19,601 of WEDG01006316.1, read as the reverse complement.
TTAAATGAAATTCTTAATAACTGTTCAGTTATTCAAAATCGGAGCTCCTCTTAGTATGGGTATTTTCCTGAAAGATCACATAAAACATTTCACTTAGTCACTTAGTCACTTTTTCCCATAGTCATAGCACTTTGTTACTTTTTCACTAAGTCATAGCACTTCTCTACGTTATGAACATAAGTAAGTGGTAGTCATCCAATTTGCGTTTAGTAAACAGTTCGAGAAGGCGCAATGTAGACGTCTCCACCATTCGACTTCATCAGGTTTACCTATTTTAAGGCTATTAGAAAGTCGTTATTTGTATTAGATACTGGTTGCCTCACTCGATCGCGAGAGACGTATTAAAGGCACGGCTCTAGTTTCGCTTATCTCCATTCTTAACATCAGTGACATTTTGCAGAATATGAAATTCGGAAACATTTATTTTTATTCCTTTGACTCACTTGCAAAAAAACTCGGTGGACTCGGTGGGATTCAAACTCATGCCAGCAAGGGTAAGGCTTTAGTACAGCCAACGCTCTAGTGGTCAAAGAAACTTTTCAAATCTGCCAAAATCCTCTACTAATTTTTTTATGCCAATATTCTGTGAAAACCAAAAATATTTGCTTTGCCAAAATGAAATCAAATCTGCTTACGCTATAGAAATGGAGTTTACCTTGGCAAATGCAGTGTTATTTGTCCAAGTGTAGTTTCGGAGCTTCGACCCATTATCATAATCTTTCACTATAAAGGACCTTAGCAGAACTTATACCAATAAGCCTACCTAAGCACCTCATGTAGATAGTTTTGTTCCAAAGCATGCGCAGATCGGGGAATTCATCTCACATATTTTTCCTTCCGGAAATGAAGCTGAGAACAAATGAAATATTTTTTCATGCCTCTCCTCGAATATTACTGTCTTGTTTTCGGGGTAAATAATGCCTATGGCCATAGCAAAGTAGAAAAGATTCAGAGAAACATGTACTGAAAGACACTTTTGCAGAGTTGAGGCTAGTATTTCGAATAATTGAAAATGTCAATTGGGAAGTTTGACGTTTTTATGGGTTAGACACGTCGTTCACATTAACGCTAGTCGAACTATTGGGAGCATGAATTTATTCACTCCGGCAGATCGATCTTATGTCTAACGTAATGCTTCCGTGTCTTTTCCGAAGCCTCTTTGCTCCACGTCTAAACTCTCGCACATTTTTGCATCCAAATATACTAACACTTGGAATAATCTTATTCTTGACCTTAGGCTGTCACCTAAGGTATTGGTATTATAACTCAAATTGCATAAGCATCTTACGTCAAAAAGCATAAAGTCGTGGTTGGCTTTTTTGTTAGCGAACACAACTTCTAGACTTTGAAAAGTGCCCTCGTGTTATTTAAGGTCAGATAATGCATGCTTTAATTGTTCACATTCTAACCCTCGCTTAGATTTGTACAACTCACTGTTTTTTAATTTCCTGATGCTATATCCACTGTTACCACCCCAACCCCTGCAGCGATCACCTTCGCGGCTATTTAAGTCATCTCCTAATTATAATCCCAGTTGATATTTCGATAACCACGGTGAATTCCTCTCTTTGCACCATCGGTTGGTAGTTTGTTCGGTCAGCAATTAAATAATATGGTCACACCTCCATGCGTTTTGAATATCATCACAGCCATACTTTCCCCTCCTCACTTGAACTCTAAGCGAACTCTGACCGATCACGGCGGGTTCCTCCTATCTCGCCACGTGAACGGTGGTTTTCAGCTGTCATCCCAAAAATATTATGACTGCACCTGCATAGAATAGAATCATCAGGTTTAGGATGTATACCTTTTTCAGGAACGTTTCTTGCTACTTTACGCCCTCAGACGTCGGATGGTGATGTCCCACCTTAAAATTCCATGAGTGACAGTTCCTTCTTTTTAAAAATTAATCAAATCACCTTCATTTTGTCTTTTGTAACCAAGCTTGGACGATTTACTACTGTTCACAAGCCTTCTTTCATAAAAGACTGCCTTTTCTCAGTCCTGACCTTAACGATCTTAAATTCATTCGAAAATGTATTTTGTCATTTACCATCATGATAACTAATAAAAACAACTTATTTATTTATTTATTTAAAGTCAGAGAGCAAAAAATATCCTTAGTATTGTGGATTTAAAACTCCCGGTATAGACTGAAAAAAATGGCCCGCGTAAGGCCAGACAGATAACTTTCATCGCAAATAACTAAATTCTGCAACGGACAAGCGTCTCTGTCAGAAAATTATTTTCAGAACACGGACACCCAAACGGTTGTGAACTCGTTTTGCATCCAGCAGGAAGAACACGTGTTTGACCTACATGATATATCATACATAGGATCACGGTTCCTTCTTGTGCAGCACTTCGAGTACGCAGTGATGCTAGGAGACGTTTTTACACACAAACACAGTCACCTCCTACACCACATCCGCCTCCGTACCGAAATGAACAATTTCGATGTCTTGACAGACAAATAATATTTAAAGATATGAATAATAACAGCTAAAGGAGAAAGTTTAGTAACTATTTTATGATGTGAAGTGATCAGCAGCTGATTACACACAATCACAGGCTTAAAATACACCTTTGGTTCGACATGACTTTCCTTGGTCCATAAGCATTTAATCGAATTCTCAAACCGTAAGCTACAGACAGGTGGTACTGTCGGTTTCAATTGAAAAAAATAAAAGTCTTAGAAAGATTTTCTACCAAGCAACTTGGTGAACATGTTTCTTCTGCTGTACCTTACGTGGTAATCTATAGCCTTCTTCGTAACCGTTATCGATAAAAAAGTTAGATGTATAGTGTACCATGATCCAAGATAATCGAATGGAAGCGTTTGACAAACAGGGAAGGAATTCAAACTAAAGTTCAAGGGGCTTTCTGTTTTGAAGATAGTGACCTTTTTACTCTTGGTTTACCGACTATCCTTTATTCGCATTGTTTTAGTGTGCTATAAAGAGCAAGGGCAAATCGGATCACCTGAAATGCTCTCGCGGACGTTTGGGGACGTTTTTTGTCGCCGTTCTTCCCACTTAGCCAGGCGCTATGCCTCCTCGCAGTTTGTTGTAAGCCGGTTTGTTTTTTAAAAAATATTGATTCTCAGCACCGTGAAAGCACTGATAATAATCGAACTATTAAGTTTGAGTTTACTCCTGAAAATCGGAAGCGGCTGGAAAGCGTGTTGGCACAGTATCCACCTGCCCATAGATCGGCTGCAATAATGCCAGCTTTGGACATAGCCCAAAGACAACATGGTAAGTTCTTACCAAAAAGGAGAATGATTTATAGGCTGGTTACCACTGAGCGCCATGTCCAAAGTTGCGGAGTATATAGGCGTCCCTGAAATCCGTGTTTTTGAAGTTGCAACGTTTTACACAATGTTTAACAGGTAAAATTAACCTCCATGTGCAACTGCTGAATTTTCGTTACCAAACAGGCAATTTTTTGTTTATTGACTGCGGTGCGAGGCCCCGAGTATTCACGAGTCCTCGTATGCTCACAGCTTATCTTTTTAGAAACCTTCATGCGCTAGGTTTTACCATTGCAAAGCTTCGGTATTTTGTTCACAGCATCGTAAATGTTGGCGGTGCGTACTTTTTAATGGTGCCTGACTTTTAGGTGGACATTTGCAAACCCAGTAGGGATTCACGTAGCATTAAGTATTAACCTTACTTTGATCCCCCAATCCTTGATAGCCTAGCTGGAGAGTTTTTCGCCGATAGAGTGACGATGCACAGCTAGTTAGTATTCCGTACTCTGATTGGTTGAGCCAGCGGCCCCAGTTCGATTAAGTGAGACATGTAGGAAGCTTGCGTGGCTGCCCGTGAAATTGCAAATACTTTCAGAACAGTCAATCAGACATTTCCCTTCGAGGAGCGTTTCTGCAGTTCACAAATCCAGACGTTTCTTAGCTTAATCGATCCTGAGTGGTTGCAATTCCGACCGTGCGTCTGAAGCGTTGGAGGAGTGTGTGTGCTTGCGCTTGGCGGAGAAAATGTTACCAGGGATGCCGTGCCATTCGATTTTGGTACAGATAACCGAAGACTCCAAAAGAGCCCGAATGGCGATTCCAGTCAGCCTAGTCACCTGGATGACGTATCTGTTCGTAAGCCTAGATACTAACTTCCCCTTCACGTCAACGCGTGACAGTGGAATGTTCTCAGAATATAAGTGCCAATTAAACAGGCTCGTACATTAGACAGATGGTTAATCACGGACACCTGACAATTTTGCGACGGGTAGGGAAGAATGAGGTCTGGCACTTCGACAGGTCCCGATAATAGCACTCTGGTCTGGTGGCTGTAAACTGTTTGCATGTAGCTTATGGTATCAGTGCTGCTGAGCGTTTAATTTCCAACGCGTCAAAAGCTAAGGGATGCACCCTTAAAACAACAATTCTGGTAGCCGCGTATAACACATTCGTAGGCGAAATTTCGAAGGCACGGGAAATTGAGATCAACTGGGCCAGGTATTATCAAAGTCGTATCTTACACGTCAATATTCAATTGCTCAGTTAAACCACTAGTGTTCATTGTTTCTTGTTATAGCCTCATTTTTATTCGGGTTTTGCCTAATGTCGGCGGTTTGCAACAGGACCTAGGTTCATTGCCACCTTCCAAGCCTGCTGATTAGATTATTTTTTAGTTTAACGCCTTTTTATACTTATTCGATACTGTGGTTTATTTAACTAGTAATCCACTTATGCTTCAAACGTGTCAGCTATTTTCCCCCAAATTTCGCGGTTACTACACTATATGACCACTGCTTCTTTTAACTCGAGAGTGATTGGAGCGCTAAAATCTACCACTTTCGTCCTGGTTTCTTGTCACATGCAGTTGGTTCGCCACTTTTCGTACCTACTCTATCTAATTGCAACATGGTCGCGAAGACGTAGACATGATCGCTCGTGTCTTCTTCGCGACTACTTCCTGGAACTTATATCTTCACTTCTATCTTTGAGGGCGAGAATTATCATGGAAGATTAGTGTTTAACGATTTTCAATTACCCCTTCACTGGAGTTCTTAGACCTTCTGTGGCATTACATGTAGTCATGATCCAGCTACTGGTATCACGCCTGTCATGAATGTGTTTATTTCTCTTTTACTTCCATCCTGTTCATGTTGTTTGTCAAAGCTGCGTTTTCGTGTTGTCACACTAGTAATAACAGAATTGTATATTTAATCAAGTGGCCACAGTCATGTTTCCTCATTCTCTGTGAGGAATGCCAGCCTAGGCCCGTTACTGTCGTCTTTCTTAATGACGGAGTCACCTGCAACGGTTAGCTTCCTTGAATTTTTGCTCCTTTTCATGCCTGTGGCGGTAAGTGCCTTTTTGTTGTTTGAATTTTTTAGAAAACCGATGGGCAAATATCACGTACAAATTTGCACAACAACACCCTGCATGCTTGGTGGTGCCGGGTCGGATGTCATCATGGAAGCAGTGACCAAAAAACTAGGTTCGTTTTCCCAGAACTCAGCTATTCCGAGTCTCCGAGGTGGAAACAGGTCCCGGAACCAACCGAAATAACTAATTTTCAAAAACTCGCTTTCTAACCCTATGCCATGGTCCTGATTCTAGTTAAGGTCTTTGCATTTTCTACCTTCAGCGAACTTTTTGAATGTGAATGATCGCTTCCCCAGCATATATTTTTAGTCTTTTAGAGTGTAGTACCCGTGGTATCTGTGAGAAAAAACTTCATCTTTCTGCAAATCAGCGGTTGATACACTCCATGGAGAACGCAGAATTAGCTTTTGCGTTTCCTTTTTATTGTCGTTGTTTAAGCCGTAAAACTCGAAGGGGTTCTTATCTCACAATTAAATCCAATGCTGTCTACATTCATCTTGTGCCTAATCTGCTTCTTTCTCCGTTCATCGGTAGTAATGTGGTACTTTCAGCCTTCCGTCTTAAGCCTTTTCTTTCTGCATATTGTGATTTCAAATAATCTTTAAACCGACCGTTCCATTGGTTTCAACATGATCTTAACAACGGCGAGTTGCCCGATCAATCTCTTTGTTGCTTTTAAATCTTGTAATGGCAATTGTGTCCCATAGTACGGACTTTGATAAGTACGGGTACAGACCCGTCAGTATCCGGTTCTGTTTGCTCACATATTCCTTTCCGGTGGTTTATCCTCATTGCCTGTCGAACTCGTAGTCCTGTTACTTGTCTTGGATTTTTCGGAGAAAATCAAAAGGTTAAAACATCCCGTATTGTATAAAAATATTATATGCAGCTATGGGTGCATTTAAGACTGAGACAATTGGTAATGTTGTTATTTTAGTGCCATTTGGCTTAAAACTTGAAAGGATTTTAGTATTAAGCCATGACTTAAAGTAAAGCATTACCTTGTCAGTAAGTTCCTATAGCAGGAAAGTAAGTGACAAAACTTGGAATCAAATCAACACCCTGTGCACTATTAATTCAGGTAAACATCTTTGAGTAGCGGAGGGTAGAACTATTTTTGAAGATGCTACCTTATTGTGGTTTTACCTCTTCATTTCAGGTATCCAGCCCGGTCATACGACTGAGGACAAGTTGTTCACCCTTTCGGAGGTTGAATGTCTTGGCGCCTGTGCGAATGCACCGATGATGCAAATTAACGATGACTATTATGTAGGTTTTTCCGTATGGATTTTAGTGACTTTCTTTTTTACTTGATAACGCTCGTAGCTTTGATTCCTTATCAGCATATTATGCTAATTTTTATTTCCCCATGCCATATGGCTCAGTTTTCTGTCTTTTAAGTTCTGATTTTAAAGTGGGTGTTGTGAAAATGTTTGTCTTTCGCCGAGGTCTGCCATTCCCACTGATAGAACTTCACTTTTCCTTTAAATGTTCAGTCTGATGTGCGGCTCGTCAACAAATAGAGCATTTCAGTATATCCCTCCGAAGTTTTTGTACATTGCAAAATTTTGTGGAAATCAAACAACAAGACAACTTTTGTCTTGTGGTACAACCTGGAGGAACCCCTCTCCAATTCTATCCCTTATTGCTCTTTATTGAAATAAGGGCATCCCAAGATATTTAGTAAAAAGAGACGCAATTCTTTTGGAGAATATTAACTTTAATGCGTAAATTTTCCAAACTAGTCATCCAGCTTGTCGTCAGACAAAACAATTAACTAATTAACACTGTCCAACAGAGGATTCTATGGTCGGTTGATGTCTGTGTCAATATGCGTTAAATGTCTTTTTCCTCCCTTTGGAATTGGTTGTGCGCGTTTGAATTTGTTCTTGGGGATATTGTATGTGACATCCAAATTGATATGCCGATTGATGCATGTCTGAGCTGAGTGCATTGCATCCAGGAATTAGCGGCCTTTTCCGATTGGGCAGGTGCCCACATTCCGAGTGTTTTCACACGCGGGTTTAGGTCCGGTGCCCAGTATGTGTGCATGGCCACTTAGGGTGGATGCTTTCGTCTTCTAACTGCTAGCTGGTGTTCGTGTATGCGGGTTGAGATGGCTTTCGCAGTTGGTCACAGTAAGCGGCATCACAACTCTCACATGGGGTTTCGTAGACAGCAGTGTTTCTATCAATGTGGCAACTGTGTCCTTCGGGTGTGCAAGCTGTGAGCCTAATGTAGCTGCGAGGGGTGTCCTACTTGTATATGATATTTTCTCAATTGTCTTTCGACAAGATCAGATATATTTTTCACGTATGGGGAGTTGGCCAGAGCATTGATTTTGTTGTCTGAGTGGCCGTGTCGTTTTAAATACCTTTCTGTTTGAAATCTTGCCGCTTCAAGCACTGACGCACGAAGTTACGCGTGTATCCATTTTTGGAGAAACGTTTGAAGAGGTATTTCATTTCTGCCTGATAACTTTCTTCAGCAGAGTAATGTGTTTTGGCTCGATTTAGGAGACTGTAGACAGAACTCCTTTCGTTAGAGACGTTAATTACTCAAAGTGACTCAGAATATGTTTCTTTGTGTGAATAGTAGAGAAAATGCGATTCGCAAGTGGTAAGTCAGAAGAAGAAGCGTTCACCGGGAGGGGGTATATTGGTTGTCTGGCGTTTCGAGGAGTGGTTTCGTGTACCCATCTTCAGAGACTGGAAGGTCATGATCGCACCTCCCATTATATGCCAATGTTCGCATTGTTCCTGGCCTGTCAACCCTGGCTGTGCGCTGCGTCCCCCTTGTGTCGCCGGTGTCGTCACCCCCGCCGATCGCCTGTTCTACCGCGTCAGCTTGTGTCGGCCGCCGCATCCCGATGGTTCGACCGTCGATTTTGACGATGTCCACCGTATTCTCTACGGAAGGGTGGTGCAGGGACGGTGACTTGCGCGTGAATTAGTTTTAAGTGATAGTACCCTTGCGCTGCAGCTACCGCACTCTCTCCTCCCCTACCTGAACCTGGTGTCATGACAGAGAGGACGCAGGTAGCTGGCGCGGCCGGAGCCGCCCCTGGGCGTACCACCACACTTGGCTCAGATCCCACGGAGTGGGAGTGCCACAAAGGCCACATTAAGAAGGAGCCATTACAGCCTGACTCTCAGTCCGCCAGTCAGCCACTCCACACAAAACACGCATTGGGCTGACCACGCGGTCCGAGTTATCCCGTCAGTTGGCAACCTTCCAAGCCGCATCCCACTATGAGTTGGTTCACCATGGTTGCCGTCACACCTACAGACCCCTTGTGATGCCGCATCAGCCGGTGTTTCATTGTGGTGTGGCCTACCCCCATCCTCGTTGGCCGCGGAGATAGTTGGCGGCCACGGATATTCCACGCCGTGATGGTCTCCTGGCAGGAAGATTCTTTAAACCAGTTGAGTGGCCGGCAGATTAATGTGGCGGTTGACTGAGTAGTCGGTAGACCGATTTCTCCTGCCCACACTGTGCCCGCAACTTCAACTCACGCATCAGCCTGCTCGGTCACCAGCGACTCCATCGCACGGAGGCTGGTGAACCAGTGCCTGGGGCTCCGACATACCGTCGCCGCGCCCACCTCCACTGTCCTCACTGCTCCTGCACATTTACACACCGCATGGGCCTATTAGGACACATGCGCCTCCACGACAACCTGCGGTAAACCACCGGAGGCTAAGCCACATCAGCGCACACCACCTACACTAATACATAGACAACACCCTTACAATCATCATAATGACCTGATAAAACCACGGTTTCCTAGAAACCGTGGCTTGGAAGGCTGCCAATCTGACGCTTACACCAGACCACGCCGTCGGCCCAGTGTATGTGTTGTGTGTGTCGAGTGGCTGACCAGTAGACTGAGAATCAGACGGCGATGGCTCCTCCATATCCCCTGAGTAAGTAAATCCTGGTGTGTGCGTTATGGGGGCCAGGTCGTGCTGTGGCGCCTGAAGTCGGGTACGTCGATCCGTCACCCAATGCGCCCACTCCCATCTCCGGTCTTTTTGACTCTGTCGTGACACCGGGCTCAGGTGGAGGAGGAGGAGGGAGTGCCGTAGCTGCAGCGCAAGGCTAATAGCACTTAAAACTAATTCACGCGCAAGTCAAAGTCCCTGCACCACCTGGTGTGGAGCATACGGTGGACCTTGTCGAAATCGACGGTCAAACTGGCAGTCGGTAGACCTCCAGGGTTTCTTTGTCTGCCTTGAGGTGTGATCGTCACCTCGGCCCACAATTTCAGTGGCGTCAAAGTTAAAAACGTGACCCATCTGCGCAGCAAGGGTTGCTACTTCTGACCTTGGGTCCAACCTTCGTACAGCCAACTTATGCTCGTGCATTCGCGTTTGTAGCTGTCGTCCGGTTTCTTTAACATAGTTATATATCCCACAGCTTCACTGAAGTCTGCAGACGACGGCTGACCTCTCCCGATTAGGATTGAGGTCTTTTGGCCACGTCACGTGCTGTCGGATTGTTGAGGTAGGCATGTGGGCACCTCCTATTCCGAGAGGCACAAGTGATCTAGATAGGTTTCGGAGACCCCTTAAATGTATGGAATGCTCCGCCATGACTTTGGCTTACAGCTATTTTCGTTCCGCGTTCTCGGTTGCATTCAATTCCGTTCAATGAACTTTCGTGGATAGCCGTTGGCTGTGAATACATCCCGGAGAAGCTTCACTTCGTCCCGTTTAGCAGCTAGCGTGCTGCACTGAGTTTATAACCGTAGGTATAGCGTGCGTATAGAACTTCGTTTGTGCTGCAGCGGGTGATTGCTGTTGTAGCTCAGAATTAGCAACGCGTTCGTCGTTTTTCGGTAGACTGACGTCGCCATTTAGCCGTTCAGTTGGTGGCAGATGAGAACATTCAGGAACGGAAGTCTGCCCTCCACTTCTTCTTCCATCGTGAATTGTAAGTCGGGTAAAATCGAGTTCAGGTGCTCTTTATAGTGAGTGATTCTGTGCTGATCGATAATGACGGAAGTATCATCGACGTAGCGTGCCCAAAATTTGGGTTCGTACCCTTCGAACAGCCGTCTCTCGAGCTTTTGTAGAACCATCTCTGCAATGAGCCCAGAGATTTGGCACCCCATCGGGCTGCCCTTGAGTTTCTCATATGTGATCCATTCAAAGGTGGAGAAGGTCTTGAGACAATGCTCCATGAGTTCTATGAGATCCTGAGTTGTGAGCTGACTATCGTTCTCATTGTAATGTTGATGTAAAAGGTCATTGATTATTTGAGCCTCAAGAGCCCGCTGTATGGACGTGAAGAGTGAGCTAACGTCAAATGACACTATCCTATCATTCGGTTCAATCGTGGCCGCCTTTATTTTGTCGGGGAACTGTTCTGCCGAGCGAGCTATCGTTTGCCAGCCCGCCGTGAGGAACCGGAGCTTCTGGAATTACCAGTTTGTAAGTCCGTATGTGGGCGTGCCTCGAAGGGAGAGGATTGGTCGTAGGGGAACGTCTGGCTTGTGTATTTTTGGGATGCCGTAGAAGCGTGCCGTATCTATTTCTGTGGGCTTCGCCATATGCCAGTCCCTGACGGTGATGTCCACGGTTTCTTTGTGTGTTTTTTTTGCAATGAAACTATACTTTGCGTGTGCTAGCGTCCACTTACTGTCCAACGCTTCTGTAAACATGCTTACAACGCAAATTCATATTCGTCTCAATGTGCCAGAATTTCATGAAATGTGGCCACCTCTTAGTTGTCGAACCTGCGGGTATTAGGCATTACTTACTGACTTCTCGTGATTAGTGTGGCTAGAATGTGCAAGGTATGTGAACTCCAACCTGGAACTCATGCGAATTCCGGTAGTGCATGCCAATTTCTTAGCCCAGTAAGAGGAACTGCGTAACCATCTAGATCACCGCAATTGAAGCTCTCGACTGCTCATTGGTTTCATGACATTGACGAGGCCACCTGTAATCTACACTCCGTGAAAAATAGACTACACGTGACCTACAGCACCAACGCCAACAAAGCTACATATTTCAGTCGCCGAGATCTAGTACAGCTACGACAGCTAGTACCGAACGACTGGTCGATTCACAAAACTGAGGAGATCGAAGGATATTCCGATCACAGTGAAAGGATAAATTTTCGCACAGCCACCAAGAAAGTTTATTATCTACAAGCCAAGACGACTGCGCCACTGCTGAGCTAGGATGGAACAACCCTCCTGGCAATAAAGTCATAGATCCTGAGGTGGTGGTGGTTGATGGCCGTTGGAGTGCTGATATCGGTGGTGAGAGTGAGAGACGGCGTTGTTTGTGGTCTTATTCGTGGCCGTCGTCAATCGCAGGAGTTGTAGCAGGCAGGATGGTGTCATTGATCGATAGCGGCGGGGCTTAAGGGGTATTTGCAACTTTGGTGGGGTACTCGTCGTCGTGGAAGTGGTGAGGGTTGCGGCAGGGGTGGCGTTGACAGGTCCATCATCGTTTGCATATCCTCTTCTGTCGCGCTGTTGAATGCGCAGTCGTTCGCGAAGAACATATGGACAGTAGTTGTAAATAAACGCGTTGGGAGCTGCATGCGCCGGCTATCGAGGAGATGCCTGTCATTCCTGTAGATGATGCGGATTCCAGGGTGCTCATCACGGTGAGCGTCCATCAGCATGGCAGAGACCGAAGGTGGGAGCGAGTACACAACCCTGTCTCACTCCGTCGATCACTGTGAATGCTTCGGAGACTGTGGTTTTGTTCGTGACGCGAGCCTTCATCCCGTTGAGGGGCTGACGCACCATATGCGTGGATTGCTCAGGACAGCCGAATTTCTGCAGGATTTTGCCGGGGAGCAAGGGGTTCCCATTCCTCTGTTTTACTAATGTTTCTTGTGTAGTTTGCCTTCCTGTTGCACGTTGTCCCAACTTCTTTACGGTTTAACCGACTGCTCTATCTGCCAAAAGATCATTAAAACGAGTTTGCGACTCGTTTACTGATTTTTTAAAATACTTAACCTATAATAAATGTTTTAATGTATCTTTTGCCCTGCCTAGGAGGATTTGACGCCGGCGGACGCTGAAAAAATCCTGGATGACCTAGCCAAAGGTCGATCGCCAAAGCCAGGCCCTCAGTAAGTGCTCGCCTGATACTGCCGACTTGTACAACTTTAAATGGTTATCTGGGGAACCAATACTAAAACTGAGTTCCTGGAAGTAAACCAGAAGAAGGAGACGCGATCGCTGGCGCAGTAGTTTTATTCATCCTACGTTCCATATTCACTCTCGAACCCATCACCAAAGGCAGTTTTCTCTAATGGTGGCTTTGAGGATAAATCCGAAATCAGGCTAATAAACTTCTTTTTCAGCAATGACGTCTCCCTATCCTTAGTCTCTGGGTAGGCTTTGTAAGCTAATATTTTGCCTATTTATCGTCATGAAGATGTCACAAACTTTTAGTAAAATGACTGGGGTCATGTCTGGTCTAGTCTATTCCTATGGCTTCGCATATACTATTCCCCAGGTGCGGTAATCTGCAGTCTCGGATCTAGAGACTTTGATCACTTCTGTCCTCCAGCGGCGAAACCCGAATGCCAAAACTAGAAAGCGAGGTCAGTAGCTTTAGAGACCTGGTTAAGCCGGGTTTGTGGCTTGCATTTTCGTCCTCTTCATTATTTCACTGACGTGAGGCAACACTAAAATTATTTGACCATCGATGAAAAGCGTGCAAAAAGCACATGAACCGTGTTTATTCGGCAACATGATAGATTTTTACGACTGAGAATCGTGTTTTAATAGGCTTATTCGGTAAAAAAAAAATAGGGACTCCTTTGTCATTTTCGCTACCAACTTTTACGCTGCCGCTAACGTTGATAGGAGCGCACACGGAATCGGACTAGAAGACTTAGCTTAAGCAAGGTCTAGACGACCGGTTTGGTTTTTAAACAGGAACTCACTCTTTTACGAATTAATCTTTTATACGCGATGCACCAGTTTTAAGATAATAAGGTCTAATGAGTTAGCTATCTTTTCTGCCTAAACCTTTTAAGTAACAGTTAAAGGTTGCCTTTGCTACGATCAGATGACTGACACTTTGCGACAAACTGCATTGAGAACCTAGCTGCGTGAACATTCTTCATGGACAGAGAAGAATCGGTTACAGAAGGCCTTCAAGCATTTGTCGTAAGGAGAGATCTGCCTGCCTTACTGTGTAAAGCTGATACGACGACCGAATAAGGTTTTTGCTTACAGTTCCCAAAAGCGAATCAGTCTGTTGACACTATTACCTTCTTTATGCAACTTTTTTCAAGTACCATATAGTTTCTTTTCCCCGTATACATTAACAGACGTAAATGTCTTCAAAGTTTACAAATTTTGCTTACCTTTCTAGGAGTGGACAAAGCCATCGCTGTTCCTGTGAACCAAAGGGTGGATTAACCAGCCTCACATCTCCACCCCCTCCACCCGGTTTCAAGTTGCAAGCAGCTTTGAAATAAGCAATCCGCCGGGGCTCTCCTCTAACTGCTAGTTTCGCTTTTTCCATCAATACATCTCTATCGTTCTGTTTACTCTCTACTTAATTAGACAAGTAGCCAGTGTTTTCTTTGGAAGTGCTTCACTGTAGCCATCTAGTGTCTGGTCTATGTCACACCCATCGCCGTCAATCTGGGCCAGATCTCTTGTTTCTCCTTTGTCCTTGAATGCAGTACCTTTTAAGTTTTTTCTCTTATTTGGGCACTGCCGCGAAAATGTCTGATTTAGCCGGCCCAAATGTGTGCATTTACCGATCTGCGGAAGCACCTCAAGAGAAATGCTATCTCGTTCAACTTACACTACATATTTAGGTATTCAGAAATGAGTGCATGTCGTCACACGAACCAAGAACGTATTTTTTGTCAGAAGGTTCTCTGTAAGATTTGTGTATGACAATGTGAGAGCAGGATCAATCCACTACCATTTATTTCACCTTTTTTGCTTGCTCCTCAGTTTCCGAAGGACTGAAAACCTTATTCACTTACCTAAGTAATAATTAAACTCGATCGCCGTATACATTAGTGTTTGATTCTTGTGTTCCCAAAAATGCTTTTAGGATGAATCATAGCTCATCGTAGTCGCGGATGGCGGTCCTAGTTATTTTTTTGGTGGTTTCGGTGATTGGTGAAGTGTTCGCATAGTTGGTATTACCTTGTATTCTGTATTATCAGAGAGATCGCACATAAACTTTAGGGACAGTGGCAAAAAGGTGTTCATCACTGCCGGTCTTTATAGTTTGAGTGTTGCGCAAAGTGAGGCAAGACAGGACCGGAGATGTAAGCTTATCTCGTGCCTAAGCTGTCCTAAAGGACGAGTCAAACTGAGAACCTCTTTGGATCGTACGTACAAGACTAAGAGCCGTCTGTGCGACGGACTGACGAATTATCACACAGTGACTGTCCACGCTGTCGAAATGGGTCGTGATTTTTAACACCACAGCCAACAAAGTAGTCGTCAGAAGCTAAACAGAGTCTGGGCATCGATCGAGGCGTCGGCTTACACGATCCTGCGCAATTACCTCCGAACTCGCGTTCCTGTTTCATTGGCTTATATCCTCGATAACTGTCGTTTGTTCTCTAACGAGAGCCTCCTGTGCTTGTTTGAAAACCCAGAAAAATAAACCAATGGTTCCTGTGATCGACCAATTCGCTTCTGCTCTATTCGTTCGATACAGTTGATGGTACGCACCAGCTATAACCGAAATATCGCGGTTGGATGTTTCTTATTCTTCCATTTGGAGCCCTATAAAGAGGCGAGTTTATTATGCTCCGTTCGTTGTTAAGTAGAGCCATATAAACTGAAAGTTTCATTGCCATCGGCCAATAAATATATATCCTATAGGACACTCGGTTCCATGCCTCGGAAGTGTGATGAGAGCGTTCATTTGGCATGCGGCGTCTAACTTGACTCTACGTCTAAATTGCTGTTTACGGTGCACTTGTTCTCTTACACTTCGCTCGGCAGCACCAAAACAGTTACATATATATATAGAAATACAGGCATCCCAAGATATTAAATAGAAAAGACGACATTCTTTGGGAAAATAGAAACTTAAATGCGTAAATTTTCGAGACTGATCCCCCAGCTCATCGTCAGACTACAGGTAGTGTACAGGAACGATTAATTAATTAACCGTGTTTAACAAAGGATTCTGAAGTTGGGCGAAATCCGGACCAATACGCTTTAAGTGAATTTTGTCATCTCGTCGTGATTGGTTATGCGCGTTTGAATTTTTCTGTAACGATTTTGCATGCGGCATCCAAATCGATATGCCGGTTGTTGCATGCCTCATCTGAGTGCATTGATTCCAGGAATTCACGGCCTTTTCTGATTGGGCAGATGCCAACAATCCGTGTTTTCTCCCATGCATATTTATATCCTGTTTCCAGTGTATACATAGCCACTTGGGATAAATGTTCTCGTCTTCTAACCCCTAACTGATGTTCCTGTAGGCGGGTTGAGACAGATTTCCCAGTTTGGCCACAATAAACGGCATTACAACTGGAACATGGGATTTTGTAGACAACACCTTTTTTATAAAGGTAGCTAACCCGGTCTTTGGAGCGTACAAGATGAGAGCGTAAAGAAGATGTAGGGTGGTGTGCTACTTGCATCTGGAGTTTTATCAGCTGTCTTTCGACAAGCTCTGATACATTTTTCACATATGGGAGGGTTCGCCAGGTTATTGGTTTGGGTGCCTGGGTGGCCGTGTCGTTTGATTGACCTTTCCCTTTGGATTCTCACTGCTTCAGGTAACTATGCACGAAGCCACGCGGGTATCCATTTTTGGAGAACAAGTTAAAGGGGTATTTAATTTCTGCCCGATAACTTTCTTCGTCAGAGCAGTGTTTTGGCTCGATTTAGGAGACTGTAGATAGAACTCCTTTTGTGAGAGACGGGATACTTTCTCTCAAAGTGTGGGATGACTTCAGAATATGTTCCTTGTGGTAAACTGAGGTCTGGAGTAAGCCATCAGTTTTCCGATGTACCAGGACATCCAGAAATTGGAGTAGTCCATCAGCTTCCGTTTCGAACGTAAATTCAATTCCCGTAAATAAAGAATTTATATTTTTGTGGAGCAGGTCTAAGAGTTCTTTCTTGACGATGACAAATGTATCCTCTACGTACCACAGCCACAGTTTTGGTTTAACATTAAGGAGAGGTATACATTTTAATTTCTGCATTACGGCATCGGCCAGGAGGCCGGATATGAGCGACCCCATAGGAGCCCCTTTAAATTGTTGATAGCATTGGCCGGAGAAGGAAAAGTTAGTTTCTAGACAAAGGTCTAGGAGTTGGAGTAAAGCATCGGCAGGTACATAAGAGACGTAGGCCTGGAGTAGATTTTCAGTGCATGATCTCGCTAATCAAGAGGGATCGAGGTGAAGAGCAAGACCACCTCAAATGAAACCAATACCTCGTCAGGTGTAACTGTGATTCCTTTTAATTTGTCTAGAACACTTTTTGAATCTTCAATTGAGTATTCAGAGTTCTTTGTAAGTGGATGTAGCTGGTGAAATAGCCACTTTGAAATCTTATAGTTCGGTGCACCGATTAAGTAGACTTTCGGTCGCAGTGGGATACAAGTTTTTTGAATTTTTGGAAGACTATAAATTTTTACAATGGTGGGTTCTGCCTGTTTTAAAAATTTAGCAAAAACTCCTGATATTAATTTCCTTCCCATAAGGCGTTTAGTGTTTTTTTCAATGCATAAATTTCGGGATTTTGTGGGATCTGCAAACAATATACGATAAAATGGAACCGACAAAGACAAGGGAGACCGGAATGGCCATTTCTGGCTTATAAGCCGTCATCAGCCAGTTATACCCAATCCCAAGTGTGGCACACCTGGGATTCGAACCCGCTACCTTTGGTAATTGAGTCAAACGCTCTACCATTGATCCACTGGCTCGTTGTTTTGTCGGTTGCGATCGGGAATATGATGATAGTGTGTTACTCACCGATCTGCTTAAGGAACATGTATGTTCCGTTGTGCCCTGGAGCTCAGGTGTGACACACTTGGGATTGGTTATGACTGGCTGATGACGGCTGATAAGCCAGAAATGGCCATTCCGGTCTTCCTCGTCTTTGTCCGTTCCACTTTATCAACATATGCTACATGTCGCTATGCGACCCCCTGCGAGGGCTCTAGTCTGAGCTCCAGGGTACAACGGAACATACATGTTCCTTAAGCAGATCGGTGAGCAACACACTACCATATATATATATTGCAATGCAGGCATCCCAAGATATTCAGATAAGAAAAGGCGAAATTATTTGGGAAAAAAGAAACTTTAATGCGTTATGTTTTGAGACTGGTCCCTCAGCTCGTCGTCAGACTACGGCGTGTGTACAGGAACCATTAATTTATAAACCGTGTTTTAACAAATTTGTCTGCAGATCCCACAAAACTCCGAAATTCGTGCATTGAAAAAACATTAAACAATATATGACATTATACCGTACTTCCGACATAGGCAGCAGCTAAAAGACCAGACATGTCTTTCGCCGCCCTTTCTGTTGCTGTGTGACCCAGCGCTCTATGCGGTTTCTGGTATATGGACTCCAGAGAATAATCGAGGAAATAATTTTGGAAATTATTAAGTGCATGAAATGGAGTCAGGTGATTCTAACATGACTTTTTAGGGTTAGACCGGAAATTTAAAGTAACATTTGGGTCGAAAGCAAACAACTATTGTGAAATAACCACGAAATTCCCATTATACAAACAAGTAGTACTACAATTAGAATGAATCATGTATGGTAAAGACTTTATACCGTACTTCGCACAGAGGTAATAGCTAAAAGCCCAGACACGTGTTGTGCCCATGTTTCTGCTGCTGCGTGACGCAGCACCGAAGGATTCGGCTCCTTAGAGGCTCCCCAGCGTTCTCTATGCGGTTTCTGTTATATGGACTCCAGAAAATTATCGGGGAAAGCATTTGTGAAATAATTCCGTGCAGGACATGAATACAGGAGATTCTGAAATGACATTTTAGGGTCAGACCCGAGTTTCAATGAACATTTGGGTCGAAGACAATCAATCACTCATGAATAACCACGTAATATCCATTGTAATAACATTAAGTACTACAAGTAATATAAATAATTAATTGCAAATAGGTTATACCGTACTTCCAACATAGGTACTAGCTTAAACCCAAGAAAGGTGTTTCGCCGATCTTTCTGCTCTTGAGAGAAGCAGAAATGATATTTTAGGATCCTCAGTGTCTCCGCCAGCGTTCTCTATGCGTTTTCTGGTATCTGGACTCAAGAGAATAATCGGTGAATTAATGTCTGAAATTATTAAGTGCAGGAAATTGTATCAGCTGATTCGTACATGACTTTTTAGGGTCAATTTTCCTAATTTCAAGAAACATTTCGGTCGATTGCAATCAGCCACTGTGTAGTTATCACAAAATATCCATTCTACTAACAATTAGTAGTACAATTAATATGAATCTTATATGACAAAACTTTACATCATACTTATGACATCGGTAAAGTCTAAAAACCCCGATAAGTGTTTCGCCGATGTTTCTGCTCCTGTAAGATGCAGAAACGATAGCTTCGGCTCCCCAGTGGCTCCCCCAGTGTTCTCTTTGTAGTTTCTAGTATATGGACACCAGAGAATAATCGGAGAAAACGTTTGAGATTTTCAAGTGCAGGGCATTATGTTAGGGTATTCTGACATGACATATATAGTCAGAGCCGAAATTTCAAGCAACATATGCGTCCATGACAATCTGCCACTGTGAAGTAAGCACGTAAGGCAATTCTTAACGCAAGTAGTACTTCATGTAGTATGAATCTTCCATGGCAAAGACGCTATACCGCACTTTCAATAGAGGTACTAGCTTAAAGCCCAGACCCGTATTTCGCCGATGTTTCTGCTTCTGCGTGACCTAGCGACGAATGGTTCTGCTCCTCATTGGGTCCACCAGTGTTCTCTCTGCGGTTTTTGGTACATGGACTGCAGAGAATAATGGGGAAAAGTTTCTGAAATTATTTAGTGCAGTACATTGTGTCAGGTTATTCTGATATGACTTTTAAGGGGCAAACCCGAAATTTTAAGGAACAGTTGGGTCGAAAACAAACAACCACTGTTTAATAACCACGTAATGCCCATTCTACAAACAAGTTATAATAATCTTTTATGGCAAAGACTTTATGACGAACTTCTGATATAGTTAAAAGCGAAAAGATCAAACACGTGTTTCGCCGATGTTTCTGCTCCTGTGAAAAGCAGAAACGATA